>CANXYC011619847.1:0-129632 GCA_948193065.1 Aleurites moluccanus
ATTTATTTTCTTGAATGCCTAGATTGATGATTGACTCTTCTTTGCAATCTTCAATGGTAGATAGATTATTCCACAAGCCTTGAATAAGTCCATTGATTGAATCTTTGAACTTCTTTCTTGAATAAGTCCATTTAAAATGCAGTGGATCCTTGCTTTGCTTGCTTGTAGTACCTTGATTTGCATCATTCCCTCCCTCCTCAAAAGGATTCGACCTCGAATCTTCACCTATATCAAAAGGAGAAGGATCAAAAACATTAAAATTAGCACTAACATTATACTCACCAGAGAGATCCGCTTTGTATGCATTGTCATTGACTCGTTCCACAACTTGGAATGGTCCATATCCTTTTGGATGCAATTTGGATTTTTTTGATTTGGAAATCTTTCCTTTCTTATATGCACCCAAACCTAATCACCAGGTTCAAAGATTACTTTTCGTCTATCCTTGTTGGCTTGACTTGCAATTTGTTGATTCCTTCTCTCTATATTCTTACGCACAACTCATGCAACTTTTTCATCAATTCAGCTTTCTTTTTTCCATCCAAATTATTCATTTCATAAACTGGTAGAGAAACTAAATCCAAAGGAGTTAGTGGATTAAAACCATAAACAATCTCAAATGGTGAATAATCTGTAGTGGAATGCATAACACGATTATAAGCAAATTCAACAAATGGCAAACAATCTTCCCAGGTTTTTAAGTTCTTTTGAATGATAGCACGCAATAAAGTACCTCAAGTTCTATTCACTACCTCAGTTTGACCATCGGTTTGTGGATGACAAGTAGTAGAAAATAATAATCTAGTTCCCAACTTACCCCACAATACTTTCCAAAAGTAGCTCAAAAACTTTACATTCCTATCACTAACAATACTCCTTGGAATCCCATGGAGTCTTACTATCTCCCTAAAGAAAAAATAAGCAATGTTAGTTGCATCATTGGTTTTATAACAAGATATAAAATGTGCCATTTTTGAAAACCTATCAACAACTATAAAAATAGAGTCCTTACCTTTTTTTGACCTAGGCAAACCCAACACAAAATCTATAGAAATATCAACCTATGGTTCACTAGGTACAGGCAAATGAGTATACAAACCTTGTGACAAAACTTTAGATTACTTTAGATTTAGCTTGTTTACATGTAACACATCTATCACATATTCTCACAACATCTCTTTTCATTTTAAGCCAATAAAAGTGTTCATTCAGTGTATCTAAAGTTTTAGCAATCCCAAAGTGACCCATCAAACCACCCCCATGAGCTTCCTTTACAAGCAACTCATGCATAGAACAAATAAGTATACATAATTTATTTTCCTTAAACAAAAACCCATCTATTCTATAAAACTTACCAAATGCCACTTTCTCACATGCATCATAAACATTAGAAAAATCAGAATTGTCCTTATACAAACTTTTAATAAGTTTGAATCCCATTATTTTAGCATCCATAGCATTAATTAAGGCATACCTCCTTGAAAGTGCATCGGCCACAACATTATCCTTACCTTGCTTGTACTTGATCACATATGTGAATGTTTCAATAAATTCCATCCGCTTGGCATGTCTTTTGTTCAACTTTTCTTGTCCTTTGAAGTGCTTTAATGATATATGATTCTTATGGATAACAAATTCCTTAGGACAAAGGTAATGTTGCCAAGTTTCTAAAGCTCTCACCAATGTATAAAGCTCTTTGTCATAAGTAGGATAATTTAATGAAGCACCATGGAGCTTCTCGCTAAAGTAGGCAATTGGTCTCCTCTCTTGCATCAAAACAACTCCAATACCTATACTTGAAGCATCACACTCAATTTCAAAAGTTTTAGTAAAGTTAGGCAAAGATAAAACAGGCGTCGAACTCAACTTCTCCTTGAGCAAATTAAATGCAATCTCATGCTCTTTATCCCACTTAAAACCAACATTCTTTTTAACTATTTCAGTGAGAGGTGCTGCAATTGTGCTAAAATCTTTAACAAACGCCTATAAAAACTAGCCAAACCATAAAAACTTCAAGCTTCAGTAATTGATTTAGGCGTGGGCCAATTTTTAATAGCATTTACTTTTTATTCATCTACTTCAACACCTACAACACTTACAATAAAATCCAAAAACACAATTCGATCTAAACAAAAAGAACACTTTTGAAAATTAGCATAGAGTTTTTCTTCCCTTAAAACATGCAAAACAACCCTTAAATGTTCTAAATGTTCATTTAAATCTTTGCTATAAATCAATAAATCATCAAAATATACAAACTTTCCTATAAAAGCTCTCAAAACATGGTTCATTAATCTCATGAAAGTACTAGAAGCATTAGTTAAACCAAAAGGCATAATTAACCATTTATATAAACCATATTTAGTTTTAAAAGAAATTTTCCATTCATCATCTTCTTGCATTCTTATTTGATGATACTCACTTTTCAAATCAATCTTACTAAAAATGTAAGAGACATGTAATTCGTCCAACATATCATCAAGTCTAGGGATAGGATGTCTATATTTTACCGTGATGTTATTAATTTTCCTACAATCAACACACATACGCCAAGTACCATCCTTTTTGGGCACAAGTAAAACATGAACTGCACATAGACTCCTACTTTCTTGCACATACTCCTTTCACATCAATTCCTCAACTTGTCTTTGTTGTTCCTTTGTTTCTTCAGAATTACTTCTATAGGCTGGTCAGTTTGGAATTGATGCTCCAGGAACAAGATGGATTAGATGCTCGATACCTCTAATGGGTGGCAGCAATAAAGAAACAAAAACAGAAACATTAGGCAAGGATGGGTTAAGTTCATTAGTATTTAAATTAACCTCCTTGTACAAAAGTACAAGTATGGTTCGATTACAATATAATGCATCCTTAATATTACTCCCTTTTGCATAAAAACTCAAGTGTTTCTGTTTGCTCACTTTCTCTTTCTCTTTCGATTTTTTTTTTCTTTTCCCTTATTCAAAAGCACTATTTTTTTCTTTTCCTCACCCCTTTTTATTTTTGCCACACTTTTTACACTTTATTTTCTTTGCCCTCGACCTCACTTTTTCCACTCATCTTATCACTTCTTTGTCTTTTTAATTCATCCTTATATACTTCCCTTGGTGAGAGAGGTACAAGGGTAATATACTTTCGACTTTTGTCAAAAGTGTAATGATTTGTGAAACCATTATGTATGGCCTTTCTATCAAATTCCCAAGGTCTCCCCAACAATATATGACCAGCTTGCATAGGTACTATATCACATAAAATCTCATCTTTGTACTTGTCAATAGAAAATGATACTAGAACTTGCTTGATAACCCTAATTTCTCCACAATCATTCAATCATTTCAGTTTATAAGGCTTAGGGTGTTTTATGGTGGTACTAGCAACATTAGCACAACTACCCCCATCAATTATCATGTTACACACCTTATTGTTTACAAAGCATCTAGTATGAAATAAATTTTCTCTTTGCTGGTTATCTTCTTCTTGAGCTTGTGCATTCAAGGCTCGCCTTGCAACTAGCATCTCACCATGGACGGGCCTTGCTACTTCATCAACATCACTAGCATCTTCTAATGGTGGCATGGAATCGACATCACTACCTTGTTCTGCTTTGCTAGCTGAAACAATCTCCCCATCATGTCTAGTTGTCATATCTCTTTTATTTGGATATTGTAAAGCTATGTAACTTGTTCCCAAACCACAAAAGCATTTAATATCTTTGTAATGAGTTTGAGAATCAGATTTACCTTTGTCCTTCTCTTTGTTGAATTCTTTGGAGGAATCGGTTTTGGACTTGAATGGAGTATTTTCTTTTTTCTTCCATTCTTCTTTCTTCCAATTGAATCTATATGAATTTGTAGAACCAGAAACAAACCGATTGTTGTTGCCCTTTTTTTTTAATTGCCTTTCCACCTTCATGGCAACATGCAACTTATCCTTAAGCTCCACATAATATTGTAGTTCCACCACATTAGCAATATCTTGATTCAACCCATTCAAAAATCTAGCCATGGTGGCTTTTCGGTCTTTCTCTACATTGGCTCAAACCATTGCTATCTCCATCTCTTTGTGATACTCTTCCACACTCTTGGAACCTTGAGTAAGGCTTTGCAATTTATTGTACAACTCTCTATGGTAGTAGCTAGGGACAAAACGCCTTCTCATTATAGCTTTCAAATCTTCCCACCCTTCAATAGGTCTTTCTTTATTCCGCCTCCTCTTTTGCTTGGTGTCATCCCACCAAGTAATGGTATAATCATCAAATTCAGCAACTGCCAACTTTACCTTCTTGGATTCGGAGTAATCATGGCAATCAAAGACAAGTTCAATCTTTTTTTCCCAATCTAGGTAAGCTTCAGGATTAATTCTTTCGCAAAAAGTATGAATTTTTAGTTTTATTCCACCATTGTCTTGCCTGTTTCCTCTTCTATTCCTCCTTTGGTCGATCTCGATATCATCAAATTCGCTATTTGAACCCTCATCATCAGTAATTTGCCTCTAAACTCTTATAGCTTGTCTCGTAGCATTTGGATTCTGCCCCCTTGTGGTTGAACCTTCTAGTTTCTCTATTTGATCGCTCATCTCTACAAATTGTAAGTCCATGGCTTGGAAGTGCTTTTCAAATGCCTCAAACTTAAAGGCAATGTCAATTGTTTGAATGTCTTTTATTTCGTTACTCATTGTGATAACCTGTAAAGAATATTAGGAAAGCAAAAGAATTTCTCACTTCACTTCCTTACATGTTTCACTCAAATATTAATGTCATTGAAGTTTACTCGTGTTTAATCACACGGTTTTCAATGGCTTTTCTCTAGATAAGCTTACAGTCTTGCCTTCTACCACTCAATTCTTGCTTAAAGTTCTTACAAAAATCACTGAAACGAATCAAAGTAATCAAATTGCAAAATTCATGAACTGACCAAGTGAAATTATGAATTTTTGACACAAAATTAATAAATCTAGCAATCGAAATGGACAAGGACTTCCTTTAAGGAAAACCAATTTGATAGAAACGAAAACGGAAAGTAAATAAATGCACTAGGACTAGAATTCAATTAATAGCAATAATTATTTTCGAACAGTAAAGAAGTAGAATTTATGCAATTCGAATATTTAAAGAACGAACTTTAAGAGTTTTCCTAACTTGTTTTTGATTTTTGAGTTGAAAAGTAAGATTCATTTTCAATGCTGAATTATTTTTAATCAGTTTTTTTTTTTTTTTTTTTTTTTTTTTAATTTATTTTTTATCAAACATGCATTTAGCAACTCAAACAGAAAAGGTATAAACTCAAACGAAGACAAACGAAATTGAAATTTTTTTTTTCCTGATTTTAATTTTAAGTAAAAACAAACAGATTTATGACTTAAATAAGTAAGGGACACAAAAAGAAAAAAAGAACAAAAACAAATGAAAATGAATGAAAGAAACGGAAACAAACGGAAAGGAATGAAAACAAGAAAACGTAGTAACAAGGTAAAATAAAGATATGCAAACTTGATTTATAACCTAAGTTTTGATATCAACTGATGTGAATCCTAATCGACTTGCTCTGAGATCCAATACCTTTACGCATGGTATGCGACCCCTTGGAAAGCCAAATTAGATTTGAAACAAGAAACCTTGACTCAATGACAACCTGTGCTAGAGAATCTTGGTATAATTGATGAACGTCATAAAGGGATTAGTTTTGATAAGTTCTAATGATTTTAGCATATAATTTCTCACAAAATTTATATATTAATCAAAATTTTAAGATAAAAATACACGGGTTTAACTAAATATTTATAGTGAGTTAGATATATAAAAACCCTAATTTAAGTTTCTTAATTAAGAATAAACTTCATAAATCAGGGCAAGCTTCCTAGATAAAGATAAACTTCTAAATAAGATAAAGATAAAACCTAAATTCGTTTTGGACATTAAGTCAACATAAAAGTGGCCCAAAACTCATTAATTAAGTAATTAAAATTTGACTTTTTCAACAATGGGCTAAAACAAAACATAATCGGCCCAAAACAAGATAAATGTGTTCAATATGGAGCAATTCAAACTCATAAAGAGTTGGATTTGTTATTCCAACATGGTAGCTCCTTCTTGCACTTAAATCATGGTCACCAAGCTTTGATTTATTTTCTTGAATTCCTAGATTGATGATTGACTCTTCTTTGCAATCTTTAATGGTAGATAGATTATTCCATAAGCCTTGAATTAGTCCATTGATTGAATCATTGAACTTCTGTCTTGAATAAGTCCATTTAAAATGCATTGGATCCTTGCTTTGCTTGCTTGTAGTAACTTGATTTGCATCACCAACCATTCTCACCTTTGTGGACGTCTCTGCACGTTTATTACGTATCTTTGTTTCTGACACTAATGAAGTTGAATCTTCTATGTTAGCTGTACAATATCAACAAGTTAATGGTGATTATAGGAAATGGAAAGGCAAAATCTCAAAGTCACATTGTACTTATTGTGACAAGGGTGGTCATACCTGAGACACCTGGTGGTCACTGCATGGCCGACCATCACAAAATCAATCCATAAATCCTAGCCAGAATGTTGCTCAAAATTCAAATTGAACTGTTGCTCATCTAGTTCAAACTGGTGACGATGGACTCCTTCCATTACCTGATAAACCCCCCAACTCCATTACACTGACTGGGTCTGATTACAGTGAATATTTGCAATTTCAAGTTGCGAAACAGCAAGCTCAACTATAGTCATTCCATTCTGGCACATCCACTGCCTGTTTAACCAAAGCAGCACATGTTAATTCTTGTGTACTTGATTCTGGTGCTTATGATCATATCTCTAGTAATGAAACACTTTTCTCTTATATTTCCTTTCCTCCAAATCTCTCTACTGACACCTTAGCTAATGGTTTTCAAACTATGGTTAAAGGAATTGGATAAGCTCAACCTCTACTTTCAGTTCCTTTAACCTCAGTCTTATTTACCCCAGAATATCCCTATAACTTGGTTTCAATTAGTAAATTGGCAAATCATATAAATTGCATTGTGTTCTTTTTGGCTAACTTTGTTTTTGTATAGGACTAACGTACGTGGAAGATGATTGGAGTAAGATATGAGTCATAGGGATTATACTACCTCTCCATGTAAAAAACCACCTTTGCTTTCACTTCAAATGTTTCCGTTGAACTGCTTCATTGTCAACTTGGTCATCCAAGCCTTTGCTAAATTTAAACAACTTATTCGTTTTTCTGCTTTGTCTTCTTTTGAATGTGAAGTGTGTCAATTAGGTAAACAAACTTGTATCTCTTTTCCTTAATGTGTCAATGATCGGGCCTTATTTATGTTTGATATTGTTCACTCCGATATATGGGGTCCTAGTCGTGTTAGTTCTGTTTTAGGTTTTAATTACTTTGTTACTTTTATTGACGATAATTCCCGATATACTTGGTTATATTTAAGGGATAAGGTATAATATTGACACTGATGTTTAGTTTTAAGAGCACATTGACCCTTAATGTTTTTCGAGGTACAATTTTGACCCTAACGTTATTAAAATCTATAATTCAAACCCTTCTTTCCGTTGACTTTCGTCCTGACCCCACATGGATTAAAAAGTAATTGATAAATTATAATTTGGTCCCTAAAATTTCATTTATTTACAAAAAAATATTTTTTAAATTAAATATATAAAAAATAAAATAAATTAAAAACTAAATAAAAATTAATTATTTTATTTAATTAAAATTAAAATAAATATTATTTTTAATTTAAAATTACTTTTTATTAAATTAAAATAATTAATTTTTATTTAACTATTTACCTTTCTAAAATTAAAATAAATAAAACTATTTTTTTAATTATTTAATTTATTTTCTTATTTTTATAAAATTTGAAAATTATTTTTATATATTTAATCAAAAAATTATTTTTTTATTTCATTAAAATTAAAATAATTAAAAATAAATTAATTCTCTTATTTTATATATATATATATATATATATATATATATATATATATATATATATGAGGTATTTTTAGTTATATTACGAAAATTTAAGAAAAAATAAAAAAATAAAAAAATTGTTCAAATTTATTGATTGAATCAAAATACAAGAATTAATTGCGCTTTTTATTTTTAACTACTATCATTCTTAAAATGTCAACTTTTTTTTTCGTACTTTTCATTTAATAATTAAAATTAGAATATTTTAAAATTATATGTGAATATTTTTATGTATAAAATATTCATACACAATTTTATTTATTTATTTTTGTATATTTAAATTTAAATTAATATAAAATACTTTTTATTTCATTAGATAATTAATTTTTAAAAGTAATTTATTTTCTTATTTTTTATATATTTGATTAAATAAAATTATTTTTTGCTTATTTAACGAAATAAAATAATTTTATTTTAATATACAAAAAACATTTTTAATCAAGAAGAGACGATATTTATGGATACGAGTATTTAATGAAAGAAGCGCAGTTAGTTTTTATATTTTAATTTCATCAATAAACTTGTTCATTTGTCTATTTCTTTCTATTTTTCTATTAAATTTTAGTAAAATGATTAAAAATATATATATATATATATATATATATATATAAGAGAAAAAATATTTATTTTAATTATTTTAATTCTAATTGAATAAAAAATATTTTTTAATTAAATATATAAAATTAGAAAATAAATTAAATACTTATAAAGTAATTTTATTTATTTTAATTTTAGAAAAGTAAATAGTTAAATAAAAATTAATTATTTTAATTTAATAAAAAATAATTTTAAATTAAAAAGATATTTATTTTAATTTTAATTAAATAAAATAATTAATTTTTATTTAATTATTAATTTATTTTATTTTTTATATATTTAATTTTAAAAAATACTTTTTTAAATAAATAAAATTTTAGAGACCAAATTATAATTTACTAATTATTTTTTTATCTTCGTGAGGCTAGGACGGAAGTCAATGAAAAAAAAAGTCGAAATTGCGTGTTTTAATAACGTTAAAATTAAAATTATATTTCGAAAAATATTAAAAGTAAATATGCTCTTAAAATAAAAAATAATAATCAAAATTATATTATACTAAATACGCTCTTAAAACAAAAAATAATGATCAAAATTATATTTTACCTCAAAAATAAAAAATAATAATAATAAAAAGGTGAGAGGAAAATGCTATTTCTGAAAATTACTGCGGAGACGAATGATCAAAGATGTAACCAAAACCGCAAAGCGATTGTACTGAAACAGCAAATAACGGGCATTCAATAACCACCAAAAATAACAGAATGACGCTACAATTCCAGTTGCCTTCTTCTTTCACCAAAATAGCTTGTCATCATCTTCCGTGCACTCCTGTTCTTCTTCCCCAAACCAAATTCAGACTCAGAATCCAATCCCAAAAACCCACCACCGACACCGAATCTACCAACGATTCCGCCACACCCAGGAAACCACCGCAACTGGGCTAGGGTTTAGGTCAACATCTCCTGCTGCTTCAACCAAGTCAAATCCAAAAAAGGCAAGTGCTAGTGGTGCGAGCAGTAAGAAGAAATAAAAGGTAAGAGAGAAAGGGCCTCGATTATTAGGCGGTCACCCGTTGAGAAACCAGCATTTGTAAGTCAGTTGGATGAGACTAAAGCTAAGGAGCAGGGTAAGAATGAGACAGCCCTTCTTCTTGCTTGGTTGGGGCTTGGTGGGATCATTCTTGTCCAGGGCATTGTGCTTGCTGCTTCAGGTACGTATACACTTCAAAAGGTTATTGGTTGGATTTTGGAAATTTATTGTGCTTTAGAAATTGTTAGTTTGTTACATTTATTGTTGAATATATTGAAATTCAGCTATGTCATGGAATGATTTAGTTAAATTGGGTCAAAAATCTCAATTGGCTAGAACTATCCAAAATACATGATGGAAAAGTCCTGATGTTATCATTTCACCTTTTAATGCATTAAGGCTATTTACACTGGAAATGCATTTATTTACATTATATTACATTTCATTACGACATACCATAAATACTCTATTATTTGACTTCATATTAGATTGAAGGGATGGCATTCCTTGTAGAAATTAGGGGTATGCGCTCCTGCGAAGTGTCTTGAAGTTCAAAAATGATCTCAGTACCTTATGCCTTGTCGCTAGCTTCTCTTTTTATTTAGATGAGCTAGAGATTGTTGTCGTGATGATACAATTGTTATATCATTTCTAGCTCTGACTACTTTGCTTCTTGTTATTTTTCTTTCTTTCCTTTTTTGATGAATTGTTTCTTGTTTTTCACAGTTAATACAAACTTATCGAATTAAATATTCTGTTGCTCTGGGATTTCAGTTTAACTCATTATTGGTTCCTACGACTTTCTTTTTTCTTTTCCATATACCGTGTTAGAAGGTGTGCATGAACACTTAAACTAATGCACGCGCACACGCACAAGTATAATCACCATGGTGCTGTAGGATAGATTTGAGTAATCTGTCTGCTTGCACTATAAGTAGGTCATGCCCTGGTAAATTTGTGATTTTTAAGGTTTAGAAATTAGAATTATTTTCAAAGGGGCCGAGTACCTATATATTGTATTAGTGGAGATAAGCCATTTAGATTTATGGCAGAAAGATAAAGATCTGTTGGGAAACAAGTTGCAGTATGTTTCTGGCAACAAACACACTGTTTCTAAAGGCGTAGTCAAATGTGTTAATCAATGGAAAATGTTAGGAAAGTAGGCAAGTAATGGTGAAGCATTGTGGGTAAGCCTTCAGGTTAAAAAATAGTAAGACCAGGGAAATTTAGAAGCTGTCTGGCTGCTGTGAACAGTTTCTAAGGTACTGTAGTAGCAGAAGGGGAATTTTCTTCCTTGTGTACTGCTTGCAAAATAGGCTCTTGATCCAAAAGAACTATTTTGTAGATCATTTACTAAGTACTTCTCCCTACATATAACCTTGGTGTAGCGTCTAAACCAGAGGTTTATAGCATTGTTTTGAAAAATGACTTTTTCTTCTAATTCTGTGCTTTATAAAACTCATAAACACTATGGGGGTAAATTCTCTTTTTCTATTCTTAGGCACATGACATGGTGTCAAAACTTAAGTTGATATTCTGTGTTCCTAATGAGTTGGGCCATGACAATGACTTTGGTCTTGTCTAATTTATAACGCTATCCTTGTGTAAGAGGACAGAAAGAACTTAATGGACATTCAGTCTGGCATCTAGCTTGTGTTGTAAAATAGTTAATGAGTTTCCCCTATTTTTTTTTTCCTCAGCAAGAAATAATAAGCTGGCTCTTAAGAGAACATAATGAACGAATAATACACATGGTGCTAACTTGAACTAGTTTAGGATAGTCTTGAGTTAAGAATGCAAGAAAGAGTAGGCTCTTTAACTGAACATAGAAAAATGATCTCTGTTTCTGACCTAACTGGTTTAGGATTAAGATTTAGTTGAGTTAAGCTATGAAGGATGGAAAAGCACTTCAACAGGGTTTAGGTTCAAATTCTTCACTAAAACATTTTTAAACCAATATATTAGTGATAACAGCTTATGTCCAGCTGCTTAACTGAGCAATTATAACATTTAGAGCTGTTGTCTCTATAGGCACCTCAACCTAATACTTTACTTGGCGTTACAAATTGTTGAAAGGCATAAATTTTTTCATTATCTCAAGATACTAACAGTGATGGATCCTTTGGGGAGAGGAGGATGGCAGTCGCCGTCCATGATTTTTGAAAAACCTTTAACAAATATTGAAAAGTGACCTAAATTTTTTGAAAAATGACTTTCGCCTCCCAAGCTTTTTAAAAAATAAATTAATTTCACCTCCCCAAAACTATGAGGCTAGATCCACCATTGGTAATAGCAGAATTTTGTTAAGTAGTTCAGAGCTATAATGAAAATAAGCAAATTGTTTCAAGTTTCATCTTAAGGTTATGATTATGTTGTTTCCAAAGTCCAAATATAACTTCTGAGCAATTTTTTATCAACAGGCTTCCTACTGAAGAATGGGATCAGTTTTTTGTGAAGTATTTATACCCATCTTTCACCCCTACAGTCTTCTTGTTTGTTGCTGGAACTGTTGCACATGGGGTGCTGAAGTACCTGCAGAATGAGAAACTTAAAGACCAAAAATTATAGTTTTTGTATAGATTAATATTTCCTGTTATACAAGGAAGAATTTTTACATATAGATGAGTAATGTTCGATGATGTTTCTTAGGCTGTATTTTGACATACTGTTAACAAAGATGTATTACGTGAGAAAATTCTTAATACTTCTTTCTTCCAAAGGGGCCATTTGCTGCAGATCTTTTTAAGTTGCATAAAATTTCCTAATTGCCTACCCAAGCAGGTGTATGATTTATCTCGGATATGTACATGGCCATTCATTTTATCCCTTATTTGATTCTCAATCAATGTTTAAGGTAAGGTATTATCAATTATGTCTTTCTTTTTTCAATTAACCTTGCATAGCTTAAACATGATTTGCTTAGTGGCAGAAATCAATTTATTTAAAAAAATGGACAAATTTGATCATGTTCAGACCAGACTTATCTCTTTCCTCTGATGGCATGTGAGCGTTTCTAGTTCCCGGATATTTGAGTCATTGTCTTTACAATTTTTTTTTTTAAAAAAGAGATTAAATTTGATTAGGATGTTATGAGGATAGTGACTGTTTATATTGCTTGTTGCAGGGATAAATTCTCAGCATCTCAAAAGTATCTGTCACATTGAACCAGAAAAGTAAAAAATAAAATAAAATAGAGAGAGAGAGAGAGAGAAATAAACTCAATATAATCTTGGAGATGGGCTTTGGATTAATGTGAGACTGAATGGGCCAAAAAGGAAGATGGCACAAAAGCTAGTATTTGATCATTCAGGATTTTATTCTTCGTCTAATTACTGCATTATCTACTTTATTCTTGAGATGAAAATTATTTATTTTTCTCAACTTTTAGCACAACTACTAAGCAAACTTGACTGAGCTGGAATTTCCCAAGGTATCATGGATATACTTGAATGTTGTTTAATTTAACTGTTTATTTCTATGTGGTTATTCTGCCAAATTTGATGGTTGGTATCTTTTTTTAGAAAATCTCATCAAATATGCATCATTTTCTTACTCCTGTTTTTTATCCTGCAGGGGCAGAGGCAGGGATGGGTGAATATAATAGTTCTGCAAGTCAACAATTTTTGCAGTAATTTCTGAATGCCATTAGACTCCTGTTTTTTTTAACAGTCATTAAGTTCAGATTTTGTTTATTTCCTTGGCTGAAGTTTTAACCATTAGTAATTAAAGACTGATATGTTTGAAATTGGTCTTTCAAGTACAACATCATCTGTTTGCAGACTGTGAGAAGTATTTGGGAGGTTAATTTGACCTTGTATTGATGCTGGTCTTATGGAACCTCACTCTTTTGTAACCTGGTATGAGCTCTTCTTTTTAAATTTTTCTGAGATTATCCAGGTATGAATTTCTGTCACACGATAAGGTCGTATTGAATGCAGTTATGCCATACTTTGAAACATAAATAGGTTAAATTTGTTAGGGTCAAAATTTAATAAAAAAGTGAGGTTTTAAAATGTTAAATGCTAAAAATAAACAGTTATATTCTTGTTTATTTGACTGCAAATTGTTAGGGTCAAAATGTCAAGAAAAGAAGAGTAAGCATTTAGTGTTTAGTTTCTCTATCCAGTGTGTAGTTAATAATATTTCTTACTCCATTATTGATACATAATTTCTTGAAAAATAATGGACGTGCCATTTGTTTGTCTCATAAATGGTTATGGTGCAATACTAATTATGTTAATGAATAGTTTTGCTTTTAAGAATTTCCTGAAACTTTTGGGGTCAATTGTCAATTACTTCACTTGTGTCTTTTACAATAAATATTCACGCACATGCAAACAAAGAAAAAAAAATAGTAGTAAAAAATGCTTTAACATTTAGCACAATATTTTCTAGTAAAGATTAACATTATACCACAAAATTGAGATATTTGCTATTAGATGTCAAAACTGGGTTCCACATTAGTTATACACTATGATGCAAGGAAACGTTGCTTGGTGGACATTTCAGAGCTTCCAAAACGTTTCGGAATGAAAACTTGTAGAAACTGGCACGAAATGTTTCGGGCCCATTCTTTAAATAGGGAAAAATTAGAAATGTTTTTCTTCCCCAGAACTTTACCTTCTTTATGTTCAGTATATTGAATTAAGTGTCAACGACAAGTGAGAAGACAAATGAAAAAAGTTTGATAAGATGGTTTGTTCATTAGTAATAATTACTTATTATATACCAGTTTGGCGGAATCCAGGGAAGATTTTATTAGAGTTGCAGGCTTTAAAAGGATGATAGAGCTTCTCAGATTTGATTTTGCACATCAAACATAAGCTGTTAGGTAAAGCATCAAAGACCCCGTATGGTATGCATGATTATGAGCATATGCATTTGCGTTTAGTACACCTAGTCACTTCTAGAATTACAGGATTAGATAGTTTTTACCTTCTAGTACTAGATTATCGTATACAGCGCAGTTGGGGTCTTGCATATGACTCTCATGATACTGTTTTGGCTCCTTGAACCTCAGCAATCAAGGGATTTTTTTTTTTTTTTTTTTTTTTTGCCGGCTGTATCAAAATTTATGCAAGTTCATGTGTCTGGTGTCCCTCTAGGAGATGCCATGGTCATCTTCATGGACCACCGAATCATTTAGTTTAGCACGTATCAGTTGGTTTCAGATTTGCAAATCAATTCAATGCAAGCACTCTTTTGTTTCACTTCATCAAAGTTGTGTGAAAATTAGATGACAAAAGCCGTAGAGGTCCCCTCTTCTAATTATTGCTTCTGCTCCTTTGCACATCTTCCCTTTTCAATGCTAATCAATTAGCACCAACTCTTTTATATATACGCCTTTCTTCTCTTTTTCCCCTTTCCTTTTCTCTCTATTGGTTTATTCAAATTTTATTCTATTGATATTAATTAGACAATTGCTTGCATGATGTGGGCAGAGAATTCTTTACTTTTTCTCTTTCTCTTTTTCTTTCTTGATCATATCATTTATTTCTTTACTTTGCTATTGACGATGACACCTTTGCTCTTTTCCTAGTTAGTTTTGTTTTCTATAGAGAAAGGAAGAGAGACAGAGTTAACAAGAAGTTGCAGCTAGCTAGCTACAGCCTATAAACAGCTACTTCTTTCTTAAATTCTTATTGAAGCCTTTATTGCACATCCAATCACCCGCATTCTGAATTGAAATTGAAATGCTATTCAAAAAAATATTTTTAAAATATTATTTATAAATCATCAAATTTTAATTTTAAAATGAATTGTATACGTTCTAATCATAAAAATTTTGATATACAGCAAGGGCTTTCGAAATATTTTCTTCAATAGCATCTAAAATATATATATATATTTTTTTAAATTAGAAGTAATTTCAAATTTAATTTGAATGGTCTACATTTTTTTTTTTTGCTTTGCAATTTAGGGTTTTTTTTGGGTACACTTTTAAATAATAATCCAATTGGATTAAGATTCTAAAATTTTAGAAATTCATTCCCAAGTTTATTTTTTAAATAAAGAAAATTTATTTATTAAATTAATAATTAGACTCAAAATATATATTATATTAATAAAAATTGAAGTTATTAAAATAGGAAAATAATAGATTATAAATTATTTGTGTATCAAAGAAAATACATGAAGAATTGAATTTTATTTTCAATTTTAGAGTATCAAATATATCATAATATAATAATAATGATAAATAAATTGAAGAAGACGAGCGAGAAGTTTTTTAATGAATGTGAGAATTTTAGGTCAAAAGCTGCGCCGCTATCACTTTTCCACCGATTCTGAACTATAATCGAGTGTTTGTTTGGTAGGTATTTTAAGCAATAGATATGTGATTTCTTTATTGAGTATCAACCAAGATAGCCAAATTGCTTCAATATTTTATCACCCTTACCTACTCTATAAAAACAAGAGTCAAAGTAACGCATTCTATGTTTATGTCAAACTTCTTTTCTTTTTATAATTTATTCTTTATTTTATATATAAAAAATTGACCAGCTGGTTCCCAATTTTGTTTGCATTAACTCAGTATTTTTTCGTTTGTATAATTATTAGGTAAAATTTTTTTAATTTATTTTAATATTTTTAATTCATTTATAACTTTAATATTTTTTTAATTCTCTCACATTTTATATTTTTTAATTAATTTTAATTTTATTTTTAACTTATTGGATCTATATATTATATTTTTTAATTAATCTATTATTATAATATTAAAATAAAATATAATTTAAATTAAAAAATAAATTAAAATATTTATTTTGAGATGGGGAAATTATTATTATAATTAGAAAATGGGGTGAGTGAAGCTTTATAACCCCCTTAAGTTGCGATTAACAAGAAGGAAAGGAAGCGGAAGAAAATATTAGGGATACTTTAATGTATTAAGCTCACCCTCTCCATCTTTTACCCTCTCTTCGACTTTAGCGGTTTTCTCCATGTCTAGACATATTCAAACTCTACAAGTATTCTTATTCTCCTCTAAAACAGTGTCTTCCCTGGAGTTTTGTTTGTCTTCTATAAATTCAAGAGTTTCTTTTTTCTTTTCTTATTCATTTTCATATTTCCAAGCATTTTCATCTTGCTAATCTGTTTTGTGCACCCTTGAATTTTTTACAAGTTTATAGTTTAGTTTTTGTTCATTTTATATTATGAATTTCGTTTACTTCACAATATACGAGCATTTAAGCAAATAGATAGATATTTGAACTTTAAAAATTATATTTTGAGTTTAACTTTTAATTAATTACATTCAATTTTATTTAAAATTTTCATAAATACAAAAATCATTCTAAAAATTAATTTCATTCTAAAGTTTTGGATGAAACAAAAACGCCCTTGATTTTGATACTTTCTTTGTAATATAAAAATAAAGAATAAATAAATAAAGAAGAAAAGCGGGTAGAATCACAGCCTTGTGGCTCAAATCCCCATAAAGTTATATGAAAAATTAAACAAAATATTGGGGTAGATAGTAATAATGATGGCTATTATACTCTGCTCGACCTTTGAATTGATGGAAATACAAGTTATATACAGAGATTTAATTGGAAATTGAATTAAAATTTTAAATAATATTATATAATTATTATTTATTAATATTCAATATAAATCTAAAAAAATAATTATTTTTCATATATATTATATTTAATTATCATAATTAATAATCTTTTAAATTTAATTTTAATATAATTATTAATTAATAAAAAAATTAACGATGTAAAAAATATATATTCACTTGATGATATTAAATTTCATAATTAAATTTTATGAAATGTTTATTGAGTTAAGTATTTAAATTATGTGTGATTCAATTTGATTTATAAATTATTTTTTTTTAATTAAATCGATCATATAAGATTAAATATGACACTTATAGTTAAAGGTAGAAGTCAAATCGATTAAATTAAACTGATTAAATCAAATTAAAACGATAATTTCATAATTTATTTAATTTGATTTGATTTGAAAAATAAAATAAATTGAAAATTCGATTTGATTTGCGATTTAAATATTTTTCTTCGGTTTCAAACTGTTACTATTATCACAATTAAATATATTATATTATATTTTATATACAACTATATATTTTTTAACCTAATATTAATTTAGAATTTTAAAAAAAAAGTCCATGAAAATTAATTAAAAATAAATAAAAAATTTAATTTTTGAGAAAAAATATAAGTTTTGAGTGTGTTAATTAATAGAATAGACAAATTTTGAATTATACAATAATGAATTATTTTTGAAATTTTTTTTATTATTGATATTTTATCGATTTTTTTTCTAAATTTATAATAAAATAATGATAATTTATAAAAAAATTTAGATTGAAATCGACAAAATGAAAATATTTAAACTGAATCAAATTGAACCAAAACTGACGGTTTAATTATAATGATAATTTAATTTAAAAAAAATTAAATTAAAAATATTAATTTAATTTAAAAAAAAATTAAATTAAAAATATTAATTTAATTTAATAATAACTTTTTAAATTAATCAAATCAAACTGATGTTATCCTTAATAATTATAATAATTGTCAATGGGTCACTTAGATATTGCCTAAAACCCACAGCTTGTTTGAAAAAGAATATTGTTCTTATAAGCCTTTGCTTTGATTATGTAGTTATAGCCTGTAACTGTAATATGATCATGGAAATTTTAAGATAAACTCCAGTGTCAACATCATTTTTTCGTAAGCGTCTTTGCTGCCCAATTAAAACATTTGGCTGCTTCTACAAAATCCATCGTTGAAGTTAAAATAGCACCATTCATATGCCTATAGCCTGAAAAAAAAATCTTTCAAATTGATACTATTATTGACAATAATTCAATTGCATACTGTATATTCTTTTAGTAAAACCATTTCAAATTTCAATAATAACAACATAAACAATCAAATAAATTTAACCCTATTCATATATATATATATTTTAAAAGACATTATATATAATATTCATAACTAATAGTAGACCTTTTCATGAGTTAATCTAAATTTAAAAAATATTCATATTTAAAGCTCCATCCGCTTATTCACAATTTGTTGATAAATTACAACTTACCCGAACCATCTAATGAATAGTATGGCAAATTTTTATTGTAGTTGGTGCCAAGAATTATTCATATTCATCCAAACTTGACAACACCCCTTACTATGCCCCGCACAAGAAATAAAGGCCTTCCTGCCCAAATGTTTCACTTGTCTCCAAATAATTCAACAAGATATTTTCATTAAATAACATCACCTAATAGTTTTAAATAAGGCGGGAAAAATAAGATATTTTATGTATACAATACAGTATACAGTAGATATATTATTACACATTTTTTAACAACCTTAACTTCTCTTCCTTGATAGCCAAATAAGCAAATATTTGACAAAACCCAACAAAAACCCATTAAAATAAATAAATTAAAAAAAAAGGCTGAAAATTATACCAAAATTACAAAATACCAAAGCAGCCCATACATTTTTTTTTTCTTTTTTTTTTACTGATCAAGTGCATTTGGGCCAGTACAGTAACTGACCACATGATTCCATAGCCACTGAACTAAGTACCTCCGTCTGATTCCATTCATATTATACGTGGCACCATCATGACCTTCTAATAGTTGTCCGGTGTATGACCCACCTCCACCAGTTCCATATATACCCTCGCACAAATCCGCTATTTCCACCGGCGCAATCGGGTCTTGTCCTGCGTACCAAGCGTTAACTAATGGGTTTGTTGCTAGCTCAGCAATCTCGTGACCAATCACGCTTATCATCCCATCTACACCAACGTCGCCGTTTGGTGATTTCTTTGGCTTTAACGCCGGCATATATTCCGGTACCGCGAATGGGTACGCGCACACTCCTGGACACAGCTTAGCGCTATTACCCACCCACGCGTACGGTAGTGTATACCCTACAATCGATGGGAATGTGAAATAGTGGAACCCACAAACCTGCCCACAGAAATCCTGAACGTACACGTCATCGGATGTGAGCAAAAGATATAACCCACTTTTCGGATTTATTGGCAACGGCTTTGTTCGAGCCGTCACCGCACTTTTAATCACAGACTGTATCGATAACCTCGTTAGCTTCTTCCCATGAGAATAAAACCGGTCATTTTTCTCTTCTCCTAAAAGAACCGTGCGCGAGATATTATGACCGGTTTGATCGGTGTAAAGTTGTACGGTCTTCCACCATCCGGCTACGGAGGGGTGGCTAGAATGAGCGGCTGAGATCGAACTAAGGAACTCGCGAATGATCTTCTTCTGAGATTTCTGCCACGTGCCATACCAGATTGTGTGTACGGTGATATTAGCGGTGAGGACTGGACCCATATGGTAACGCAAGTGAACGAACTCAGACGAGCCCTCGTATTTTTTGGACCCATCATAGAGTAGATCAGAGGAGTTGGGTTTAAGGTGTGGCCACGGGCGCCACCCGAAAATTGGAGAAACGGCGGTGAGAACTAGGAAGAGTAGCACCGGAATTGGAGGTGCTAAGCTCATGGTACTGAAATTGAAAGCAAGGGTTTGCCTACACAAAAAGAAAATAAGGACCAAGTATTCAGAGCTCTTCAAAAGGGTTTATATATATATAATAGATAGGAGAAGACAAATTAAGGCTTATGGGAAAAGCTACTAAGAAATTTGAAAATTTGAAAGGCATTGATTTGAGGGTAATGGAAGACAGATGGATTTTATAAAAGTGAAAAGAGAGAGAGAGAGAGAGAGATTAAGTAAAGTGGGACCTACAAGTCAGAAGAGAAAGGGCAGGGGCATCATCACCATTATGATCTTACCTGATCTGATTTCAGCTTACATTTTCTGTTTCAATTGCGCGGGAAAATGCTACCCTAAGGGTAATTTTGGGAATGAACGGCATACTTTCCTTATTCTCCCTTCAATATTTTATTGTACGAATAAGTTTTTAGTGGCCCTCAAGGCCAAGTTAATTGATATTATGATGAAAGAAGACAATATTGATAATGAAATTATATTTTAACCGTAATAATAAAAAGGCGCATCAAAGCTAGTTTAGATCCTCTATTTTTTTTTTTTTTTTTTTATGGATGTTATTTTTTATCTATTTTTTATTTATATATTGTATCATTTATAAAAATAAAATAATTATCAAAATATTTTAAAAAAATAAATAATATAACATATAAAAAAATTTAAAACAAATAATGAGACATAAAAATATAATTTATAAATATGATCGCATATCTCCACAAAGCTTCTAAAGTAAAGATTTGGTGATATTTAGCCTATAATTTAGTTTGGATTATTTGTTTTTCATATATTTTATTTATTATTTTTTTTATATGTTATATTTTTATAAAAAAATATTTATTATTAAAATATTTTAAATAAAATATAATATGATACATAAAAAAAATATAAAAAAAAAAAATATGAGATATATAATATACCAAAAAAAATCCGAGCTAATAGTTAATTACCAAGAGTTGTGGGGGTAATTTATTAGAGGTGTATGTATCTGATTCGCATTGTTCTGAATGGGGTTATTGTGAAATTAATTTTTCAACGTGTCAGTGAAACGTGAAGTATACTTTCTAGTGTTTAAAGCGCACCTACCATGGGAGATGAGATGGGCTATGCATAATATAATAGTTAGGAGATGGACCATTCTTCTAATCAGTTTTAGTTTAATAATAATATCGAAATTATCTCTTAAATTATTAAATTCTATAATGATTTATTTAGGTGATTAGTCATTTAAAATCACTAAATACTTTAGAATCTAACACTCTATGATGAAAATATAATTTCTAATTAAAAGAAAATCTCCGGTTAGTCGCCGGCAATAGCCACGCAAAATCAGCAACCACTTGGTGATTGGGGACGGCCCATAAACAGTGATTGATTAGACCTCCCAAATCTCAATTGGTCTGTATTATTCCGGCTGCCTCTTTTCATTACGAAACTACCCTTTTTTTTATAATTGCCTTAGCCTTGGGACCTACATCTATTGTCTTCTTATTTCCAGACAATCCTTTAAAAAAGGACATTATTGTATTTTCACAAGAGAAAGATAGGATGTAAACATTATATTCCTGTACACATTAAAATAAATCCATATATAACTATATGAATAATTAGAATAAAAACACATTCCATGAATTTATTTTTATGTAGACAGAAATATATAAATAATTTCTCTTTATACATTTTAAAATATGATATTAATTTAATAAATAATTTAAAATATTTATTTGCCTTCTAGTCTTTTAATTAAATCTCTAATAAAAAATTATTTTTTTATATGATTATTGATGAAAACCAATAAAAATTGTGTTTTTCTATATTTGTATTTTTATATTTTTGATATTTTTGGTATTTTTTATTTTTCTTATTTAATTTTGATAGGATATTTATTTTTAGGTGTTATTTAAGATATTGTATTTATTTTTCTATTTAAATTAGTTTTGATTTATTTTTCTTATTTATGTAAATTTGGTGATTTGTTTCTTTTTTTGAAATTAATTACTATATTAAACAATTAGGATTTCATAAATTATTTTCTATATATAGTCATGTAAATTTTAGAGTTAAAAGAGTTTGTATTTGAATTAAAAATAACATTTCTGTTTAAAAATTGTTTCTTTCAATTTTCGATATTCTTTTTTAAATCAACGAATTTTTTTATGCATATTAGTCTAATATTCATTTAGAATCAACAGACTCTTAGAAGGTTTTCGCTATGTTAGTTGGTATTAAAGATTGCTCTTGTTCCTTGAAAACTATGTTACTAAGAAGAGGACGTCAAACTATATCTATGTAGGTTTATTACCATAACGCAATAACTCAGATTATTTAACATATCACAAATCATATAGAGGAACGTATAATATAAATGATGAATCAGTTAACCCAATAAGTGAATAAACTTTTGAAATATCAAATATTTCATTTTCATGTCTCAAAAATAATATCAGTTGTCAATTATGATTTATCTGCAGTATTTGATTATTATCCTAATGAAAAAATATTATTATCTACTATAATAGTTTCATCATTTATGGAAAATCATAATAATATCAGAGAATCGCAGCAAATTACAATACAAATCATAAGAAAGAATAATATTATTGTGAAGATTCATTCACAAATATTTTTTCTACTGTTTTTTATTTTTTTTTTTCCTTAAAAGAATTTTAATTGAAAGTTATATTAAAAATTATTGGACTGATTGAATGGGAAATATAATGAATATTGGAAAATTTCATATTTTTTATGAGTATTTTCAAATGAAAATAAAAAAAATATATCGACTCAAATTCGAGAATGAATTTTCTATACCCTAAAGAGAATGATGAAGATTAATAAGAGTTGTATTTTTTTATATTTGTATTTTTATATTTTTTGTATTTTTTATTTAATTTTGGTATGATACTTATTTTTAGATGCTATTTAAGATATAATATTTATTTCCGTATTTAAGTTAATTTTGATTTATTTTCCTTATTTATATAAATATGATAATTTGTTTCATTTCTATAATCAATTACCATATTAAACTATTAGGATTTCAAAAGTTATTTTCTATATATAGTCATGTAAATTTTAAAGTTAGGTGAGCTTAAAAAATTTTAAAGTTAGGTGAGCTTAAATTTGAATTACAAATAATATTTTTGTAGTTGTTTCTTTTAATTTTTGATTTTTTTTAATTAATAAATTTTGGTATTTATTAGTCTGATATTTATTTAGAATCAACAGATTCTTAAAAAGTTTTCGCCACATCAATTATATTTATATGAATTTCAATTAAAAATTTATATAAATCAATTATGTCTATATCTCTTTTATTATTTTTAATTATCTTATGTATAATAAGTTTGATTCCTATATATTTTATATATTAATGTTCAAAATTATTAAAAATAATTCTTAATTTTAATAAAATAATAATACTTATTATTATGAATATTAAATTTAATTGGGCAGAATCAAATAAGATAATTCTAGGCATGTGAACATTATTATAACGTATTATAAATAGCTTGGCAATAATCTAGAATAATAATGCAATAAAATTACAAAAGTGAAAAAAGCAAAACACAAACTTAAAATTAGGGATTACTATTAGGGGGATTTTACTATTTTCATTGCTATTCTTATATTCATATATATTAAAATCTCATCTATTTTCAATGGGTTAAAATTTTAGTATCCAAATTCCATTCCCATATTTTCATGAAATATTAATTTTCATATATAAATTAATATTACACCTTATATATTTTATCAATTCATTATTATTTTTAGCTGTATTTAACATAAAAAATTAATTAATTAATTAAAAAGTTATCAATAAAAAAAAAAAATAGATATTCAATTAAATAAAATGTATTTTTTTGATAAATTTATTAAGATTTTTTACTATAATTAGAAATTTTGATTTTCATATAAACTTATTAAAAAAATTTATTATAAAGCTATAGTATATAAAATTGAAATTCATTAATTGGGATGTTAAAATTTAAATAAAAAATAAACATTGATTATAATATATAAATTGTAACAATCGCCAAAACTATTTAAAAAAAATATTATTATAAGATTGATAATTAGTCACTAAACGATATAATATTTATATTTCAATATATAATAAAAAAATTAAATATGATTTTATTTTTTTTTATTATTATTATATGATTAATTTTTTGATAACTTAATTATCAAAATATTTAATAACTATCTTTTTTTATAAATTTAATCATATTATAAATATATATATATATATATAGCGGAGCGGGGCATAGAGTGAAACATATTATTTCCAATCTCACTCCATACCCAATAAAAAATTTTAAATTTTTCCTATTTTTACCCTCTAATCAAAACAGAGAATTTTTTGCTTTAACAGGAGCAAGATAAAACGAATGAATCAGGGCATTTTATTCTTCCTACCTAAGAACTTTCACAAATCACAATGTTTAGAACAAGAAGCTATTAAAATTTTAAGGATGTAGAAAGATGAAAATTTTTATTTTGAATTTTTTTATTCACTAGTATAATAAAAAATTTTACCGATTTATAGAAAAATTATTAAAAGTGAGGGTTACTCTACTACTACATAAGAAGATTCAAATTTCAATTAATTTAAAATATTATTAAAAAAATCAATTATTATAAAATATTATTTAAAACTATTTAAAGTGAAAATAAAAAAAATTATAATCGATTATAATTAATTTTGATATTAAAATTAATTAAAAAAACACCAGTCAATGATGCCTTTATGATAAAAAAAATATTTTCTTATTATTTCACACCAACAAATTGTCAAAACATTATTGAAAATTATAAGTTTTACCTAAACATTTATGTATGATAACTTTATTTTTATTAGCTTTTTATTCTCAATGTGCTTTTTCAGCCTTTCACGGAAAAGGAAGGGGAAAAGAAAAAAAAGAGAAGACATTAAAAGGGGGAAAATGATAAGATAAAAATATATTGTTTACGGAAGTGCAGTAATAATAATCTTGTCAGCTGTTATCATTGTTGCAAAACCCCAACATTTGAGTCATTTGGCAAAGTAAATCAAGGAATCAATAGAATGTAGATTTTGTTTTTCATAAAAAAAAATATATTAAGACATTTGGATTAAATAAATTTTATAAAATATTAAGAAATTTATATTTGAAGTGTTTGATATGATTGAAAATTTTTTAGGATTACAAACTATTAATGTTATATAATTGATCATATTTGAGATGAATTTTGTGAAATAAACTTTAAATTTAATAAAATTAATAAATCTAAAAATATTAAACATATCTAAATATATTATATTTAAATCCAATGTGAAAATTGTATTTATTAATTTATATAAAATTAATATCAAAAATTTAAATAAGAATGATGCATCGAATATATATAATTGTGAGATTATATATTCATTTATAGATATAAAATTCGAATTGTAACATGATACAGTAATTAAATGAAGTATGCTTATCGCTATTATGCTAAGTCAATTACTCGATTAATATAATATGAAAATTATCATTTTTCTAATGAAATTCAAAAATATAATTTATTATTTGAAATTTTTTATATTTTATTTATTATGAATCATGTAATTTATTTTCATAAATGATAAGTATCTCTTTCATAAAAAATATATAAATAAATAATTGATTGAGAATGAAGAAAAACACCTTTAATGTATAGATTAGAGTTGCATCATAGTATTTGATATTATATAATTTTGGTTATGTATGTTTTTTTTTTTAAATAGTACTTTATTAAATGTATTCATGATGCAGCACTTGATAATAATTTATGATTTCAAGTACAAGTTTTACGCGAGTTTATTTTGAATTATAATTTAAGATTTATATTTAAATTTTTATTAGTCATTCAACTTGTTGAAGCTGAACTTTGACTATTTTTTTAGTTTTATTTTAAGTTGAATTTAAATATAAAAAAAAAAATTCCAAAAAAAAAATGGGACTTAACTGAATAATCACTAATTTTCATTAAAAATCAGTTTTTTTTTTTATATTATATTATATTAAATAATATAATTGAGACGAATATGTACCAACATCTTCACAAAGAATACAAAAGAAAATATCATATTAATCTTCATGAAGAATCAATCAAAAAAATATCAGGTTAATAACATAATAAAACAAATATGCATATTAAGATTTAAGTGATTTTTGGCTGGAAACAAAGTTTTGGAAAATTGTTTTAAAAAAATTTATTGAGTTTAATTTTTTTATTATGTTTTTAAATTTTAAAATTACGTTTCAATTTTATATTAAAATATTTAAAAAATTATTTAATATTTTTTAAATTTTAAAATATTAATAATATATTTATTTTAAATAAATTCAAACATTTAATATGGATCACAAAATGAAACAAGAAAAATCTTATTTATTGCTTTAATAAACGCTTTGTCAATAAAAGAACAATGAGGAAGAAGGAATTGGAAGAGCATGCAAAAAACAAAAAATAAAAACAATTCCCATTGAAATAAATGAAACAAGTGGGAGGAAAAGAAGGAACTGTACTTTGAGAGCAAGGCATTGCGTTGGCATGGGCAATCACGGAGTGAATTGCGCGGCACGGAGACAAAGAAACAAGGGCTACAATTTGCAATCGTACAACCCATTCTGGGAAGGGACGCCGCTTTATGGGGCCCATATTTTTGCAGCGACGGTCTCAGTCTGTGATCCCACTCTGACACTAATGTAATGTATATTGATGATTAAAATTTATTTGAAAATTATGAGATTACAAAATCACTATTATGGTAGAAATTGTATTTCAAGGGTCTGTTTGTTTAGGCAACAAACGAGGGAGGAAAAAAAATTTTCAATTTCAATTTATTTTCTTTTCTTTTATAGTTTTATTTGAATGAGAGAAAGTGAATATCTCTCGCTTGTTTCTTATTTTCTCTCCAAATGAGAGAATGAATATAAATGAAAAATAAAAATTATTTTCCTTTTCTCCTTAATTTTCCATATAAGAAATTCTTTTTTTTTTCCTTCCACCTTTAATTTTACTTACCTAAACATAGCGCTAATCTTGATAAATATATTACTTAATTCTATTAAATTGAAACATAATTAGAGATTTGGTTTAATTTGTTTTCTCAATTTTTTTATATATAACTGAATAATTATTTTTATTATTAACCCATTTAAAATCTTGAATACAATTCTTAATAATACTTTCATCCAATTAACTCGATTTTTATTTTAGAATAAAGTAAAAAAAAATACTTTGTGATTATGCGTATTAACATTTTAAGATTTGTAAAATATTTTTTTTGATAAAATAAAATTTAAAATTTATATTTTTAACAATTTAAAATTTATAATTTTATCGAAGTGAATGTTGATGTAATACTTATATCACATATAAGTAAATCTCATTTTTATTTTTTTATTTTAAAGTAATACATATTTATATGAATTAGTGAAAATTCATATAAATAATGAGTAATATGAAAAATACAAATTAACAATATATATGTATGAAAATAAAGGCAAAGAAATAAAAAATAATATTTACCAAGATCAATTGATGGAGCATTTCGATTGGAGAAGACCAATAAAAAAACAGTAGGAGGAGTTCGATCGATCGAGTAATAAAGATCCGATAAATCTCGAGTTTAGTTGATTTAAAATCGTGAAAGACGACACTATTTTATTAATGAATCGTATGACTTCATTCACAATAATTGATTCTATATAGTTAGCTCTAATGTCTTTCACTAATTCTCAACGATATAGTAAGTGATGAATTTGAATGATGATGGTCTGAGCTCATAATTCTAATGATAACAGTGATAGAGCAACGAAAGATAATAAATATAAAATTTAAATAATGCAACTGAGCTTGGGCTTGTAGCTGTTTATCTCGTCGCCAGGGATAACAAAATTGATGCTGATGCAAAGTTCATAGATCTAATTGAGCTCCTTGATCTCAACTTACTTGTCAATATTTTTTTTCTTTTTATTAAATATAATATAAATATATATTTTTTTTCAATTTTACTAATTACCCACTTGAATAATTCATCTGAATATATTTTATTATTAAAATAATAAAAAAAAAATTTATTTATATCACGTCAGTGTTATTTGACAGTGTTAGAGTTGTAGATTCTAAACTATTAACAAAGTAATTTAAACTCCTTAATTTCCCCTTTGTTTTACTTTAACTGAACTCAATTTGGATTACAATAATTTCTTCTTGTCATTTGAAATAAATGATTATAAATATATAGTATAAATTTTTCCATTTATTATATTAAAATAACTATAAAAATCTTTAACCTTATAAGTACTTAAAAAATTCCAAAAATAAAAAAACACTTGAACAAATAGCATTATCTCAATAGGTATATAATTAGTTAAAATTTCATGTTGATTCTCATACTCTTTTATTGAAAGAAAAAAAGAAAACATATGAAATAAATTCAGGAGCCTACGCTTATTATTTTCCCTTTCCCCGATAAATTAAAAAAAAAAAAATTCCTGTATTTCATTTTTTTCTATCAAATTCAATTCTCATAGCATGCCCTTTGCAGAGTCCAAAGTGAAAATCGAAAGATTCGCAGCACAGTGTTAGAGCAAGGAACAAACTGTAGAAAGAAGGGGGGTCGCAACTCCCAAGGTTGAATGTGAGGTCACCTTTGCTTTGCTTACAACACAAGAATCACCTGTAACTTACAGTGCCACACGAGCATCGAGTGTACATACTACAGGGCGACAATACCTACCGCGAAAACTTTGGTGTCTGCGGCTTCATAGGGTTACATATCAACACATGGAAAAACAGATTCCCTTGTCCCCTCAATTGGCTATAGTCTGTTTTTATAATTATTATTATTATTTTTATTAAAAATATAATAAATAATAAATTTAATGTTTGTTAGAGTTTTAAAACAATTCAAATTAAATTAAAAATAATAATTATTATAGTTAATATTTTCAATAATTCGATATAAATATTTTTTATTATAAAAAAAAATATATTTTAATATTAATTTATTTTTAAAATAATTTTATTCTATTATTAGATAATGATACTAATTAATATTGATATACTAATTATCTAAATTAATTCATAATATTTCGATGTAATGGATTTCCTAGGGGTTGAGGGCGGGAATCGATTACTCTGTTTTTTCTCGACTTTCCTTCGTCTTTCTGTTAGGCGCGTGATTAATACGATGCAGTCTGTAGTATATCTGGGCAACGTTGGACAAGATGGGGCCTACATTCTATGGCCACTCACCGAATACTAGACCATTTCTCTTTTTGCCAAAAATCAATAATTTTATTTTTTAATTTTATTATTGCCTCTACCGAATTTTAATTGATTCTAGGGAAATATTGGAATAATTCTAAAAAAGTTTTTTTTTTTTCATCAATAAAATAACTAGTAAACTAACTCTTGAAGTTAATCAAGAGTAGAATTATGAGATTTATTTGTAATGTCTTTTAATACCCAATTTTATTTTGTATTTCAATATATATTATAAGCTTTGATTTTATTATTCAAAATTTATTATCTAATTCATTTTTGAGAGATGATATTATCAGAACTAATATTATTAATATTAGAGCAATAATTCTTAAATTGACAAATTTATTCTTAAAATATATTCAGGATAACCATATAATTGAGAATGAACTTAAATATATATTTAACGAGTACGTGATTGATGAAAAATTTCCATTTGCATTCAATTGATTATTCATCTCCTTCTCCTTTTTTTTTTTTTTTTTTTTTTTTTTTTTTTTTAATTTTAAGTCAAAATTAAAATAAAATAAACATATATAATTTTTGGACAATCAATAAAATAAGAATATGAAGAGACCTACTTGATTTGGGCAATTAATGAAAATGTGAAGATTGAAAATTTATTTGGTTTTGTTCCCTAATTAACAGAAAACAATATGAAGAAGATAAAAAGAAAGAAAATCATTATTGAATGGTTTTGATACTGTAAACCCAACTAAAACAAATATCTCGAGGACAAATTTGTCTATTTGAGAAAAGTTCTTTGGTATTAACAATTTCAACTAGCAATATCGTCTCCCTTTATTTTTTAAAATTTTAAATAATTGAAGTGTTTTTTTTTTTAATTTAATTATTAAAAATTAAAAACTAAATATCAATGAATTAATTTAGTGTTATTAAAATTATTTTCAAAATTAAAAAATTTTAAATTTTAATTATAATAAAAAATAAATTTATAAAAAAAATAATTAAAATATATAATAATTGATATTTAATAAAAAAAAAATTAAAATTTAATAATTGTTTAGATAATTTACTTAAATAGCATGACAAATCACGTTATATATTCCAATAAGCTTGTGACATGAATCCATCATATAACTACTAACTGAAAAAAAAAAATCAAATTTTAAATATTCATCTGCATTCAATTAATATATATTGATTACAGTAAAAAAATCTCAAAATTAAATTTTTTTTTATCATTTACCCTCAAAATTTAATTATTATCTTTCAATCTTTGAATATAAGTTTTTGAACACAAAACATAATTATAGCCATATCTTTCCCTCTCTCTCTGTCTCTCTCTTTTTTTTTTTTTTTTTTGGCAACTAGTTCAAGGACATCGTTTCTTTGTTGGAAAATGCGTTGAAATAAAGCATATAATTCTGGAGATGATTTGATTTAACCACAAATTATGGTTGTTGACACGAATTGACTGAAGAGCCTATGTCTTTGTTAAACAAAATAAAAAGAACCGAAAGAAACCAATAAAATCATGATTCCATTTCCATATATAATTAAGGATAAGAACAAAAGTAAGGTCAAAATAATGTTACAATTGAAAAAAAGAAAAAAAAAAAATCAACACTTTCTTGTTCATATAATAATGTGATTGGAAATGATGTAATTTTTCGTCTTTCATTTTATTATACCATCTTAATCATACCAATTAAAGTCTCTTTTTTCAATGACATAAATTTGATTAGTACTCATCAAAGTGTTCAATTAATCAATATTTATGCATTTCATTATGATATCCTAATAAAGGAAAGAAAAAAAAATATTTCTTTCCTATTCTCACTTTTTAATCAGTAAACAACAATCAATTTATAAAAATCCTATAAAGTTGAGTGATAGTAATTAAAATAATAATTTTTATAATACAAAAAAAAAAAAAAAATCAATTTTTTAAAAATTAGAACATATAAATTTATCCATGGGCTCGTGAATATTTTATCTTCAATTTTTTAAGTATGTGGAAAGGAAATCCAATATAAATCTATTACTCAAATTATATATATACACATTATTAGATAATATTTTCATACTCTATACGTGCAGTTATATTATTTGCTACCAAACTTTTTGTTTAATGATTAAATGTTCATTTCATTGCATAAGACAGAAATAATTTAGATTGTAATTCTCTCTTTTATAGTATAACTTCAATAAATTAATATTATTGAAATTTTTAATTTTTTTTAATTATAAAAAGTATTAATAAATTGATAAATTAATAATTTATTAAATTAAAGATAGTATTTATAATTTAATAAATATATGTTTGATCAACTAAAACTTATTATATTTATTAATTTTATAATCAATTCAATATGAATTGAAAAAAATATAATTAATTAAATATAAATTAATTGAAATGAAAAAAATATAAATTAAATAAGAATTAAATAAATTAAATAATATAAAAATATGTGATAAATTGAATATGAGTTAAATGAAATGAAAAAAGATATGAACATGTTTACTTATATTTAAAATAATTTTTAAAATTATATTTTAATAAAGTATAATAATTTATTATATATATAATATTGACGAATTATTATTTCACATACGAATATGATTATATAATTATATAATAATTTTTAAAAAATTATTATCTTATTAATTTATCAAAATTATTAATTTATTATTAAAATTATTAATTTAACTTATTAATTTAAATTCATATGATAAAAAATTATTATATAATAAAATTTATTAATTTATCAAATATTAATTAATAGAAATTATACTATATCATTACGTAATTATTATATGTAAAAAGATCTATAGTGTTTATTTAAAAAAAAATTAGAAGTCTAATAAATTAAAATAATATTATATTATGAGGTTTCACAACAGAGAATAACAATAACTGACGTTAAAATGACCATAATTTTCGTGATTTGAGAGATTTAAAATTTACCACTCTAATTATGGACACAAGGTAAAAGAAAGAAAAAGGTATAAAATAAAATAAAAGGACAAATAAAGTCAAGTGAGTAATGGGATAAGGGCATCGTGGGTGGACTTTGATGATTAAGGTGGGCCATTGTGGCCGTTGGTTTTAGGGGAGGGACAAAATAGGCCTAAGAAAAACTGTATTTAGGGAAGACTTATGAATTAATTTCAGAGTGTGTCAGGCTTATAATTTTTCTCTGCATCCAATTGTTGTGCTTCTGCATTATTACCTCACACTTAGGTTAAATTGAAAAAGATTGTTTGAAAGAAGAGGAAGAAAGCTACTGCCTTCAAATCAAAGTCCCATTCATATTAGGGAAAAAGTTTAACTACTCACAATTATGGGCTTTGTCTAATTTCATATAAATATTATTTTTAAGAAATTTATATATTTTTTATAAATAATAATAATTATTTTAATTGACTTTTAAACCAATCTCTCCAATAATATTTTATATTAATATAAAATTTAAATTATCAATTATAATGTTCAATAAATAAATCAAAATTATGAAAATATATTTTTAATTGTACATTCGTGTTTCGCTTAGTTAAATATGATTAATATTAAAAAATTACTGCATAACAACAAATATAATATAAAGAATAATCATAAAATATAAAACCTATATTTTAATAAGAAGTATGCAAATTGAAATGAACATGTACTATAATTTATATATAGATAATTATAGTCTTCATAAATAATCAATTATTCATTATTAACATGTATACTTCTAATTAATTTGTCAACTTAAATTAAATTAAATAATTAATAAATAATTATTTTAACCTTTTATCATCTTAATTAATTTACCATTAATTAACTCATTTTAATATATTTTAATTCTAAAATAGTAAAAAAAAAATTATAAAAATATATTATTATAGCTAATTAATGAGATAAAATAAATTTATTAAATTATAACAATAATAATATAAACTATGAAAATAACAATGTTCTTTATTAAATAATTAAAGTATGAATCAAAGAGAGAGTTTAAAATTTTCTCTTTAATTTAGTTTTAATAGAAATATAATAGATTGGCCTATGCCCTGGTGGATATAGTGGAATCTCAGACGTATTAGGTTTTGGATATGGAGGCTTCGAATGATGCTAACTGAAATTTGCTCAATTCATACATTTACAAGTAAAAGAAAAATTGGATTGGGACTAATGAGTCCCATGAACACCTCTAGGCTCTAGTAATAAGAATGGAGGATTCACTATATAAGGCTTTGTTTGGTACGGATAAAGTAAGTTTCAGAAGCTGAAATTTTCGGAAAGTCAATATTTTTTATTATTTGGTATCCATTATTTCTATAAATGCTTATGAAAATAATCCTCCAACTTCCCAAATGGGACTTGAGAGTTGACTCTCTCTCTCCATTTTATATGAAAAAAAAAGAGGTCTAGTGTTGCAACTCAATCTAGGCTGACTAAATTTAGGCTCAATTGTTCAATCACAAGGTAAGCAATGAATGAAGTGCTTGGGCTTAGTAATTGTAGGCTTTTTCGTGCGCACGCTTTGATCATTCTGAAACCCCTAAATTGGGCAAACTTGTGATTCGTAACAAAGAATAGCCCAGTCCTCCTTTCCAAGACTGGGCTATATATAGAAAAATCCACCAAAAATCTTTGTTGGACTTTAACCCCTTTGAATCTGGCAGATTCTGTTTGGTTCTATTTTGACCTTTCTCTTTTTCAAAGGGCGTGGCCCTTTCCCAGATCAACAAGCCTTCAACCAAATAGGCGTGTTATGGGACTTTTTTCTTAATTAGCAATTAACATGGTCAGTCTAATTTTTAAGTTTTACCATAATGACTCAACTTTCTGATGAAAATGATGTTTTATTAATTTTTGTGTAAAAATTTTCTCTAAAGTATCCAACATGTTTCTTTTTTCTTTTTTTTTTTGTGCTTCATTTTTTTCGTAGAATTAGTAGATATTTTGAAACACCCACATTTTGAAACAGAAGTAACCAAACTATTTACACCTGAATTAATATCCAACTCCTAGTTTAAATAATAAGAAGTTTATATATATTTTTGTAGAAAGGTTTACATAATTAGGTGTGCTATCTATTAATTTTTTTTTGAAATGGTTCAGCAAAATCTTAAAATCTCGAGGGTTGGTACGGAGTTTTGTACTTACCCATCATTAATGTGGAAAATATCTGTTTGGAGCTTCTGTTCTTTTCTTAATGTGTTTTAGTCAGTTCTATCACAAATTTCTAATTCTATTGGTTGTCTTTTAGTTGCCAAGTTCATACTAGTTGATTGTTGCCTTATAATTAATCCTAAATAACTGTGATACATTGTCTTAATTAATGCTTATACCTTTTCGTTTGATTCCTGTAACCAGGATGAAGATTTGAAGGCTTTCCGTCAATGGGGAAGTAGAACTCCTGGTCACCCTGAAAATTTTGAGACTGCTGGGGTTGAAGTCACAACTGGTTCGAACTCTGTTAACTTTGAATTTGAAGTTGTCCTGTCAACAAAGAAATCATCATTATATCTTAACTTTCTCCGTCATAGGTCCTCTTGGTCAGGGTATTGCAAATGCTGTAGGCTTGGCCCATGCTGAGAAGCACTTGGCTGCTCGATACAATAAACCTGACTATGAGATTGTTGATCATTACACGTAACTATCTTCAGTATGCTTTGTTAAGTAATGTTTTCTTCATTTAAATGTATGCAGTTATCATAAATGATTTGTTCAATTTATTGATACCCATATTTTACAAGATATGTGATACTCGGAGATGGCTGTCAAATGGAAGGGATTTCAAATGAAGTGTGCTCCCTTGCTGGGCACTGGGGGCTTGGAAAGCTTATTGCCTTTTATGATGACAACTACATTTCAATTGATGGAGACACGGAAATTGCTTTTACTGAGAGTGTTGATGCTCGTTTTGAGGGACTTGGGTGGCATGTTATTTGGGTGAAGAATGGGAATACTGGATATGATGAAATTCGTGCTACCATCAAGGAGGCAAAAGCTGTCAAAGACAAACCTACTTTAATTAAGGTGAAATTCCGGTGCTGCATTTTTTGTTTATGTTTGAAAGTGAGCCCAATATGTTTTAGCAGTTGGCGTATCTTCTACTAAAATTTTATTGTTATTCAGGTTACTACTACCATTAGTTTTGGTTCTCCTAACAAGGCAAACACATACAGTGTGCATGGTAGTGCATTGGGTGCTAAAGAAGTGGAAGCAACAAGGAAGAACCTTGGGTGGCCTCATGAGCCGTTCAATGTGCCGGAAGATGTAAAAAAGTAAATAATTTGAAAGGTTATAATTAAGTTAAGATATTTAATGAGCTTCTTGTGGTTATCAGGCATTGGAGTCGCCATGTTCCTAATGGATGGAATGCTAAATTTGCAGAGTATGAGAAAAAATACAATGAATAAGCAGCATAACTGAAGTCTATCATTACCGGTGAATTGTCTGCTGGTTGGGAAAAAGCACTTCCAGTTAGTGATGTGTTCCAATAATTATTTGGTCATATAAATGCATCTTTCTGTGACTTTGACCTTGATGTTGGTATTATACATGTATGCAATACATTCTCATGGTCATTTTCTTTACTTCAGACTTATACTCCGGAAAGTCCTGCAGATGCTACCCGAAATCTGTCTCAACAATGCCTTAATGCTCTTGCCAAAGTTCTTCCAGGGCTTCTTGGTGGCAGTGCAGATCTTGCTTCCTCCAACATGACATTGCTGAAAATGTTTGGTGACTTCCAAAAGGACACTCCTGAAGAGCGCAATGTTCGATTTGGTGTGAGAGAGCATGGAATGGGTGCCATTTGCAATGGGATTGCTCTCCACAGCCCTGGGCTCCTCCCTTACTGTGCAACCTTTTTTGTCTTTACTGATTACATGAGAGCAGCCATAAGAATTTCTGCATTTGTGTGAAGCTGGTGTTATTTATGTGATGACTCATGATTCAATTGGGCTTGGAGAGGATGGGCCAACCCATCAACCTATTGAGCATTGGGCAAGCTTCCGTGCAATGCCAAATATCTTGATGCTCCGCCCAGCTGATGGAAATGAGACTGCTGGTGCATATAAGGTTGCAGTTCTCAATAGGAAGAGACCCTCAATTCTTACTCTCTCCCGTCAAAAGCTTCCTCAGCTCTCAGGAACATCTGTTGAGGGAGTTGAGAAAGGAGGGTACATAATTTCAGACAATTCCTCTGGTGACAAGCCAGATGTTATACTTATTGGAACAGGTTCCGAATTAGAAATTGCTGCCAAGGCTGGTGATGAGCTCAGGAAGGAAGGAAAAACTGTTTGCGTAGTCTCCTTAGTCTCCTGGGAGTTGTTTAATGAGCAATCTGATGAATATAAGGAAAGTGTCTTCCCAGCTGCTGTAACAGATAGAATAAGCATTGAGGCAGGAACAACGTTTGGATGGGGAAAGATTGTGGGAGATAAGGGGAAGGCAATTGGCATTGACCGATTTGGTGCAAGTGCACCTGCCAGTAAGATATACAAAGAATATGGAATCACAGCAGAGGCTGTAATTGAAGCAGCAAAATCACTTACTTAGGCCTGCCTAGTTGCCTTTTATTGCATCTACACTCGTGCAAACATGCGTATTTTGTCTGCATCGTAAAATCTGTGAAATTCAGTTTAAACAGATGAAATGATTAGGGGGCTAAACCTTGTATCATATCATAATAAGGGAAGGAAGAGCCTAGTAGTTTGTTTCACTTATTTTTTCTCATAATGGAGTTGGTGAGTTCTCATCTGAATCAAGATAGAAGATTTTAGGATGTTGAATTATGATTTAGTGTTTGAAGATAGGATGTATTTTGAATTTTTGTTCGTCTTTTTCTAAAGATAATATAAAAATATCTAGAAGTGGAAGATGGTTTGTATGGTTGGCAGTGGAACTAGGATTTATTCATTTATTAATTTCAGGGATTGAGAGCATTCAAGCCATTGAATGACACTCCCAATTTTTATCTTTTTTCATGCATGGGATACTACAAGCTGCTGTTCACTTGTTCTAGCTCCTTTTTTTCTCCATTTATTTATCATGACTTCCCTTGTCATTTTTATAATTGAAAAAGTAACTGTATAACAGATTTATTGTACTGAATCAAGACCTTGAACAATAGAAACATTGGGTAATTCTTTCGAAGGAATCCAGAAACTTAGGTGACAAAGGCAGGTATCTTTTAAGACTCGTACCCTCATGTTGAGCAAGCGGACCTCCAACTATAAATAACTCAACAAGAAAAGTGGTCCTATGTCTTTTGGCCCACACATTTTGGGCAATGGGGATATTTGTGTTTATGGACTTCCCCATTCTCCTTTCAAAATTCCAACTAATGTTAAAAAACTAAATGGTAAAATCAACATTGAAACCAGTGATTTTTTTTTTTATTTATATTGAATATTTAATGATACGTGTTATTATTATTATTTAGAAATTGAAATGTGGATTATTCAATTTTATATCAAATAATGTTTTGCTAAGTTAAAAATAATTAACCATCTCATAACATATATATTGAGGGGTTTCTTGTTGTTAAAAATTAGGTTTATTATTATTTTTTTTTTTTTGTGTTGCACAACTAATTATATATAGGGATAGACGGATAGGTCAGGGCCATCAAATAAAAAAAAAAATTATTAATTTATAAAATAATTTCTTTTTAGTCTATTTAAATATAATTTTTTACATATAATTAATTTTTAATTCACTTAAAATTAATTAAAAATATTATTAAATTATAAAAAAAAATTATTTGATTTACTGAAATTAATTTTCTAAACAAGCCCACCCATCATTAATTTCTTAACTTTATCCCTTATTATATAAAGAAAAATTTAAACATGAAATCTTCTGAAAAAATATAAATTTTTTACCATCCAAATTACACCTTGTGGCCTTAGTGATCATCTCATAATATACTTATTTCCTGGTAATGTGTGAATTAATAATTTATTGAAATGTAAAAATATAGCCCACTCCACAAGGTCACATGGAGAGAAAGGAAGGAGCCTCTGTTTTATTTTTCCTAATAAATAATAAAATGGATTTTTTATTTTATTCCTTTACATATATAATTTCAAATCCATATTATTTTTAGTTAAACATGTTTATCGATAATCACCCATATCTTATCTATTTGTCCTCTCAAGTTTGATGCAACTTTCACGAGGTGATGACGGTGGTTTTAACTTCATTGCCTTAATCGAGAAATATATTTCTTTTAAAAGATAATGCAATTATTTATATTCGCTGCAAATTTGATATTTACCTTAAAAGTTAATTATTATCTTGAATTTTGGTCTTTATATGTGTATATAAATTCTTATTTAATAATATTAATCTTTTTTTTATTCAATGATAAGACAAAAGACAATCGTCCACAAGCTTTTCTTTCTTTAAAAAAAAAAAAAAAAAAAAAAAGTCCAAATTTTAATTATAAGGTCATGGTCCACATAGTCTGCACATTATTACAGTTCACTTTAGACTTCGCAATAGACTTTTTTTCTTCCATTACAGTAATTAACTCTTATTTTTAGCCGATGATACACTCTTATTATGTATAAATTACCTTTTTTTTTTTGTTTGAATTAAAAAAAAAATACTAATATAATTAGCAAAAATTCACTGGTAAAACAAAATAAAAGCTAATTATTTATTTATTAAAAAATAGTGTTTGATTCTAGGTAAATCTCTCATTTATTTATTTTTAAATAATAATAAAAAAACAAGAAACTAGGGTCCTCTTCTTTCTCCTTCCAATCAGTTTCCATTGATTCTACCCTCTCACCTGTCTGAAAAAAATTTGGCTATTTGGCTCTGCTAAACCAAAAGCTTCCATTTATGTGTTTATTATTTATCATAGTCAAATCTCTGTCCATCGTAATCAGATTGGCATAGAAAAGGTCACATTGCCAACGACAAGCAAACAAAACCCAAAAGAACAATGCCCATTTAACGGATCAGAAGAACAATCTACTTCCCCTTTTTTCATCTTCTTCCTCCCTCAAATTCGATACCCATATCCAATCTTCCACATTTACATCTAAATTGCTTGCAAAGATTCTAACTTTCTCTTTTTCTAATGGACAAACCGTTATACATTAACCGCTTTCGTTACCATTCAATAACCAAGCTTGTTTTCTGGACCTGCATTTTCCTCGGTCTTATCCTCCTTTTCTTCCTCCACTCCCCTCATTCTCCTTCCTCTGATTCTGGCCACCGCCGATTTCTCGGTGATCCCGATTGGGCGAATCGAGTTATCAAATCGGGAAAGCCCAGGTCTAGAGCAGGCGGCCTTAAAGTTCTTGTCACAGGAGCGGCCGGATTTGTCGGTACCCATGTCTGTGCGGCATTGCGCCGCCGTGGGGATGGCGTAGTAGGCCTCGATAACTTCAATGCCTATTACGACCCATCTTTGAAACAAGCCCGTCGTTCCCTCTTGGAACGGGCCGACGTTTTTATTGTGAAAGGGGACATCAATGATCATACTTTGTTAAAAAAGCTATTTGAATTGGTTCAATTCACACATGTGATGCACCTTGCAGCCCAGGCAGGGGTCCGTTATGCGATGAAAAATCCCTCATCATATGTTCATAGCAACATTGCTGGGTTTGTTAGTTTACTCGAGGTCTGCAAGTCAGCGAATCCCCAGCCTGCAATTGTGTGGGCATCTTCCAGTTCTGTCTATGGACTCAATACTAAAGTTCCCTTCTCGGAAAAGGATCGAACGGATCAGCCATCGAGTCTATATGCTGCTACCAAGAAGGCTGGTGAAGAAATTGCACACACTTATAATCATATCTATGGTTTATCAATCACCGGTTTGAGGTTTTTCACTGTTTATGGTCCCTGGGGGCGACCGGATATGGCTTATTTCTTTTTTACGAAGGATATATTGAAAGGAAAGCCAATAACGATTTTTGAAGGGCCTGATCATTTTTCAGTGGCAAGGGATTTCACCTATATTGATGATATTGTTAAGGGTTGCTTAGGTGCATTGGATACTGCAAAGAAGAGTACAGGTAGTGGTGGGGTTAAGCAGGGACCTGCCCAATTGAGAGTGTTTAATCTTGGAAATACTTCGCCTGTGCCGGTTAGCAAGCTTGTGAATATATTGGAGAAGCTGTTGAAGGTGAAGGCCAAGAAAATTGTGCTGCCGATGCCTGCAAATGGTGATGTGTTGTTTACTCATGCGAATATCAGCCTGGCGCAGAAGGAGCTCGGGTATAAGCCTACCACAGATTTGCAAACGGGTCTGAAGAAATTTGTCCGGTGGTATCTGGATTTCTACACACGAACAGGGAAGAAAAGTGATGTGTAAATGCTGCTGCTTTTATTTTTTCATTGTGGTAGGATCATTTGAATCTAAATTTCATTTGATTCTTATGATATCTTACTTTATTGTTCATTGTTCATTTGGCTATTTAGCTATATAGTGCTGTGATAATAGGATTAATTATTGAACCATCATAAAGGAATTTCGTGGTCAATATGCATGCTTTGGGGTAATTCATGGTGTAATTTGAAACTAGAAGCATCTCCTTTGTTTCACTCATTATTCCTTAATTTTTTCATTAGAATGTTAGTGCTACTTTAGGCATTGATTATGAATTAAATTATTATCATCATCTATCAAAATTTTAGGTTAATATCTAATTTTTGTGTTTTCATTGGTAGTCTGTTACTTATTGCATGTTTCATTATCATTGTATGCAATGGCTGTTTACTTTCTCATTTTTGCATAGAAAAAGGGGTGCCTTTCATCATGTGATTTTTGTGTGAATTGAGTGAATTAGTTGGTCTTTATATCAAAAGAACTATGAGTGTTCTGGTTCCACTTTCTTGTGTATTCCCAATTAGCTTCATGGTCTGTTTTAAAGAAGAGCACTTGCAATAATCTTTAATCAAAGTTTGGTTTGTCTAATTAGACAATTCATATCATGTGTGGGAATTGAAATATCAAATCTAGGAAAATATTCTAAGGTAAAATAGCATTTTAATCTTGTTCAAGAGCACATGTGAGATTCACCTATATTTTGTCAACATCCTTATTGGACAAGTAGGAAAATTCATTTTGTTGTTGGTCCATTAATTGGTCTTTTCGGCGAATGTTACTGTCATAACTATCACTGGGGAAAACATATCATCAAAGATGAAACAGAAGATTTAACCCCAGGTTTTACAGGATATCATAGTGGAAACAATTTCAAGATGAATGGGGATTATAGATGAAAATTTTGGAGAAACTTAATCAGTCATGTGTGGCATCTGAATGCTGCAAAACTTTTAGATAGCCATTTCAAAGTGGTTAGAGAAACAATCCTGTAGGCTCAAAGTTTTCAATTCAATTCTTGACTACTTTAATTACCTCAACACATACTGCAGCAATAGATTCAAGAGTAATAATATCCATTCATACTGGATAGCTTTTGTGGAAACAACTTCTGCTAGTATTCTCTAGGTACCTCTCATCTCATTCTCTTGATAGGAAGTATTAGCAAAGTCTAGTGAAACAAGTAAAAAAAAATGCAGCCGCTGGGGAAGTTGTGTTCCAAAAGAGCAATGGGTACAGAGTTCCCTGTATAAGGGAAGTAGTTCTCTGTGCTTAGGTACAAGTTGCTCATTGCTAAAGATAGCTTCAAAGGGCCTCAAGTTAAAGCATGAAAGCTATATTCCCAACTAATATGGGATCGACTGACAACTTCTTTTGTATTTATGTGAAACTTTGGCCATATTCTTCTCTTGTGCTTGCTTGCGTGTGTTTCCTGCTATTTGCCTGTATGTGCTATCTAGAATAGAACATGATAGTGATATTGCATAGACATCTTATCTTTCTCACTTTTGAGCTTATCTTCTCGCTTTTGAGTACTTGTTTTGAAGTCTTCCTTGATGGGTGACGGAGGTTGGATGCACTGTTTGCAGTAATTTTTGAAACCAACTCTGTTTTTTTTTTGTTTCTAATCATTCATCCACCGAAAGAACATGTAAATCAAGAGTGTTTCTTTTCATGTGCTTTTATTAAGCTATATGTTTGTTTTCACCCAGACTAAGGAAGTGAAAGTTTTCAACCTCATAAACAGGATGGAGTGCATGTTTGATCCAGAAGTCTTCTGGTTATTCTAGGGGTTTCTCCCATAATTATATTTTTTACTTTAATTATAATTCTGGTTTTAACCTTTTTTTTTTCTCCTTTGAGCTGAAATTGAGTGGAATTAGAAATGTAGAATGCAGATGAAAATGTCGGTGGGTGGACCATATAAATATTAGGTGGCATAGGAAATTAATCCATTTTAATTATTCCATTTTGAATTGTTCTAATTATAAAATTGATATATTTTAGTATTTTTTTGTCTTTTCACTTATAATATTTGATATTTAATTACTGTTGATTAATTTGGATCAAGATTTTTAATCCAAAATCATTATTTAGATTGTCAGAAGTATTGGTTTGTATTTTTTCTTTACCCAAAATAGTATACACACTATAGCCAAATATCTAATTGCTTATATCATTTTCTTGCTATAATTACAATAAATTTACTTATTAATAATTTTTTAACCTCTTAATTTATTTTAAAATATAATTAAATGATAATTAATAAGCAATGTATATACTTTCTAATTTTATGATAAAAAAAAACTTTTTACAAAAAATTTGTGTGTCCTCCCTTTCATTAATTTCAGCGTTGGTTCTGATTGTCAAATTGATTGATTGTACTTGTCCTATTCCCTTCTTGCTGAGATTCTTATCTCCTTGAAATAGGCAACAAAATCTGGGACTCTTTTCCAGCTCTCAGTCTCAGAAACACAGGAAATGCCTATGCCTATTATATAGTACTGGGTGGTCAAAACGGATTTCTCCCAAATATTTATAAGGTTATTTGGATAGAAATTTTGTTTTAAAATTAAAATTTTAATGTTTAAAAAAAATTATTATATTTAATTTAATTTTTTTTATTTTTAAATTTTAAAATTACGTTTTAAATTAATTATTTAAATATTAAAAAATTATTTAATATTTTTAAAATTTTAAAATAATATTTTATATTTATTTTAAATAAATCGAAACACTATTATAATAGCCAGTAATACATTTTATCTGACTAGCCATTTACCTGACCTGCCTGCCTCGAATTATCGTGTCATTTAGGAAGTGGAGACATCTGTCCAGTTAAACATAAAGTCAAATTTAGGTGATGATATAATTCGTCTTGAAATACACATTGATTAGATTTAATTGAATTTTTTAATACTATATTTAATTTGTTTATCATATTTCAGTAAGTTAAGGCATCCGTTTTCTTAATTAATCTCTCTTCACAATCATGATTTTAACAATTATATTGAAATACATTAAACACCACCGCCTACATGAAGCTCTATATTAAATTTAATGATGTGTGTGTTTTGATGGAATGATTTTAAATGATGTGTTTTTGATTAATTTGATTATCTTTTATGAAGTTTGAGAATGGAGAAGTTTCAAGTTAAATATTTTAATTTTGGGTTAATTAAAAAAAATCACGAATTATTAATAAAATTATAATTTTATTAAAAATTAAAAAGAAATAAAGGAGCAAGCAATTGATCGGTTTAATTTGAATTGAACCAATATAAAATTCTCAAAATCGAATCGAAATAAAAATTAAAATTTCAAAAAAATTAATCGAACCGAATAAAAAATCAAAATTATAAAAAAATTAATCAAACTGAATTGAAATTTAAAAAATTGAATCGAATAGAGCGATTCAAATTGATTCGATTTAATTTGATTTAATTGATTCAATTTAATTTCTTATTCAGTTGCTGACGTGATAAAAATAATAATAAAAATTATCATATCAATATGCCACATAAATTTTAATACCGAAATTCTAACTAAATTATAATATTGTGCTAAATTTTCAAAAATAAAAAATATATATATAAAATTAATAAAATTTTTAGTTTGCGATAAAATTACAATTACGCGAATAATTTATGATTTTTTTTTTGTAATTAACCCTTTAATTTTTATTCACTATCTTTGTGAGAAATTATTTTTTTAATAAGAACATAAAATGCATATAATAAGAGAGTACAAGATTTTTATAAATATATGTCAAATTTAAGATCTTATAAAATAAATCATCAAATTACCAGTGAAACGGTGAAGCAAATATAAGATCTTATTATTAGTGATAGCCATAAAAGTCATGAAACTGAAAAGAAGAAATTTGAACTCTTAATAATACTTCGAGTTAAAACTCGTTGAATATGAGTTAAACAGCACCCATTTAAAATTGAATGTGATTGTCTAGGAAAAATTGATATTTGGGGAATCAAAACAAGTTTTTTCACTAATATTTATTGTTGAATCATTTCTCAAACCAAAATTATTAAAATTATCATGAAAATGTTAGATATTTTTATATAAGGATGGAAGTCAAAACAACCAGTCAACCACTACGAAGGAATAGAAGAAATCAAATAAAAAAGATGAAAAAAAAAGAGAGATCTGGGGCTATGACTAGAGACGCCGCCAATGATAGGCGGAGCAAATGGTGCTTGTAAATAATAATAATGTTGGGATTATGGGTTTGGCAAGTTGAATAGGGTTAGGGTTGTAGGGAATCATATTGTTGGTTAACTTTCTCAAGGAAAATGTTCAGATATTCATCAGGGAGAGAGTCCATTGCGATTAGGTTTTGACAGAGGCTATATATGCACTCATTACTAGGTTTCCAATTTTCAATTTTTTCATATATACCATCCATCTCCTAAAAACCAAAAAATGGCCCTGCAAATAATTTTAATTTATTAAATTATAATTTTAGTATATCATGTGAGTTTTTGCTTTATTTTTTTTTTGTTATGCATGTTATTGTAATTTAATATTTATTTGCACTTATAATGTCTTTAATAAGCTATATAAAATTTTCTTATATGGTGTAGAATTTAGTATTATTTTTAATGAATAAACTGAAATTGGAATATTTTTACCATAATAATTAAAATATTATAAAAATCATATCAATAATTATAATTATAAATACTTATTATTATAAATTTAATTTAATGTTTAGTACATATATGATTCAAATAAAGTCTCAAGTTTGGTCATTTGAAAAAAAAATTAAATAAATTCCAATCTCATTCACAATGTTAAAATATAACAATTATAAAAAATTATTAACGTGATTAAAACCAGGTTTAGAATTTTTTTTTTCTTTTTTTTTTTTTTTATTTAATGATTAGAATGCTTCAATCAACTTGAATTCATTGTTTAGGTTCAGATGAGAGTACCACTATGATATTGGATTCAGGATGAGAGTTTGGTAAAAGCAAAAGCATTTGTTTACAAGAAGAAAGCCCAGGAAAAATACTAGTGAATATTACCCGGCCCATTATCAGAAATAACAAAACCCTAACCCTAATATCGTTGTAGCTCAGATATATAAGACCTGAACCCTAATTTTACAGCTTCTATTGCTTTGAGAAGAGAGGTAGCAAGAGGCAGCCCCATCGACCAGCTCCAACTCCCCTATCTTATCTCTCAGGTTTCCCTCTTTACCTTCATTCTCATGTTTTCTCTCTGCTCTGAACAAACTATTATTGACTTTAATAAGATCTTTGTTGTTTATATTTTTGCCACTTGCTTGTGTTTTTGGATTTGAAGTTCTGCTATTATTTTTTGATCTTCTTATTTTCTGATTAAGGTTCGACATGTTTATTGGTTTTGATGGTTTGTTTTTATTTACTCAGAGAAAGTGACCGAGAAAATGGCAGCAGCTTATGGAGCAATGAAGCCTGCAAAGGCTGGGTTGGAAGAGCCACAGGAGCAGATTCACAAGATCAGGATCACTCTCTCCTCCAAGAATGTCAAAAACCTCGAAAAAGGTTACTATTTTACCTTTGTTGTATCATAGAATCATAATTTTAATTAGCAATTGATGAATCCCAATTTGGTTTGTTGTTTTTTAGAATTTTAGTTTTTGATTAATTTGCATTTAAATCCTATTTGACTCCAATTTAATTTCTATTTTGCAATTATATAGTTATTTTCTGATTAATTTGATGTCGTCTTTTTTAATTTTATAGTCTGTGCCGACTTGGTTCGTGGTGCTAAGGACAAGAGGTTGAGGGTTAAGGGACCAGTGAGAATGCCTACCAAGGTTCTTCACATCACCACCAGGAAATCCCCCTGTGGTGAAGGTATGTACTGAACCCGTCTGACTTACGTTTTGATTTAACTGTTGTGTCGAATTCTGTTTGAAATCAATTTATAGGTTCCTGTAAGTTTCACTTATTTCAATGTAGTTTAACCGTTGTTTGTATGTATTCACTCCAGTCTGATAGTGCTGAGTGGTACTTTGCCTAATAGTGATGACTGCTTGCATATTTAAGTTCATTTAAAAACGTGTTGTGGGATTAACATAGAATGAGAAGAGAGTAGAAATGCTTTTTCATTTTGTTAGTAATTAGTGATCAGTGGGATTTGTTTTATCCATGCAATTTTGTAATTTGTTTTGGCCCTTTTTTTATTTTTTTATTTTTTTTTCTGCATGATGACTTTAGGTACAATCTAGATTACTAAGAGTGTGATTTGCTTTTCGAATGGATCTTGAAGTTAAAATGTATGTCTCAGTACAAGCCCTGCATATATTGAATGTGCTTGATTAGATATGAATTTTCTGTTTGGGTCAGACTTTATCTTGCCTTGTAGATTTGTTCTTGATCTGGATCACAGGGAATAAAATTTTAAATTTATAAAGTCAATTGGAATTTTGTTGATTCGATTACCAGATTGCTTCTTTATTGCAGCATCATGGGAAGTATTCATAGGTTATATTTTTAATCATAGCTACCAATCATGATTCCTATTTATCATAGCAGTCTGTAGTTTATGTTTAAATGTTGTGTGGGAAATGACTTAGTTCATAAGATTATACTCATTAGGTTTTTATTTATTCAAGTTTTCTCATGTGTTGGTCTTTGGAGTTGTTAAGGTGGTCAATGTTGTATGTACTGTGATCTTTTCCTAAAGATGATGTTGCTCATGCATAATTTCCTGTGCTTTGGTTCTGTTTGCAGGAACCAACACATGGGATAGATTTGAGCTCAGGGTCCACAAACGTGTTATTGACCTGTTCAGTTCCCCTGAGGTGGTCAAACAGATCACTTCCATTACCATTGAACCTGGTGTTGAGGTGGAAGTTACCATTGCAGATTCATAAATGTTCAATGTTTATGCTTCGCTTTTTGGATCTATGCAAGTTTATTTAGTTATTTAGAAAATGTTTGCCCCCTATGGATCTATTTTATTGGAACATATGCTTCAGGCTTTATCTTTGAAGGAATACTAGTAGGTTTATTGTAGCATGTGTTTTTGTTCCATACTATTTTTAAGCTAAGGATTATGTTAAGTAGTGACAATTTTGTTTCTTTTTCCCTTTTGATGTTTGATTTCAAAGTGTTTCTTGCAATATCCAAAAAAACTTTGTTGATATTGTGTACGGCCGACTCTCCATTGTGGCCTTTTTATTCAATGGTCATTAGATTTTTAAAGAGAACAGGCTGTGTTTCTCAATTTGTTGATACTTCATATCCTATTTTCTATTTCTATAGTGAATTTTCTGACATTTTCGTATTGCTTCCACCTGAATTTAGATAAATGACTGAAGAGAGAAAGCATTAGTTTTTCTTTTACAGGGCAAAGAGAGCATAATTCGAATTATAGTGGCTTCATTTTTGTTTTGTGTTGCTTCCCTTTTGCTAGGCCAGCTTGGTCTTCTTGCCACTTTGGAATTATACACAGGTGTTAGGGAAGCTTGAGAATGGTCATTGCGTCATGTTGTAACACGTCAATTTGCGATCACAAACCTTGCACATTTTTCGCCATCCATTACCATTAGGCTTCCAGGCTATGTCTAGATCACCGTATGTGGCAGCAAATGCTGCTGCACGGTTAAAAAAATTGCATCCTGATCCTCAAGCACCTGTTTGGCCGATGAAGTTGAGATTATAATGATACAAGTTTTGATACCCAATTGAAGTTTAAAGATTGGAATATAAATTTTAGACAATTTGGCTAAGCATATATGAAAAATCAGGTTCATTCAATGAAGGTTGGTTTCCCACCAAAGGCAAACCGAGTGTACCAGTTAGGAATGGTGAAAATTTTCTACTTGCTGATTTCTTGATCAACCATGAATACCAGAAAATGACAACTGTTGCAGCAACAGTGGTGGCTGCTGCTCTAATGGTGATGTCCTGTGCAAGTGTATCCCACCACCATAAGCATCCTTCTAATACCAAGTTAGCAGGCTTACTTGGAAGGTTTCGTATTTTTTCCTTACAAATATAAAAATATAATGAGCGAGTGTAGATAACATATTTAATTATAGACCTTGTTTATCCTTCTTGTATGGCAAACAGGACGAAGAGCTTACATTTAAAGATCATGTGGGGAACAAAAGTAATATTCTAGTGAAATAAGTGGTTGGATCAAATAGAATACAAGTCATGCGGTCTATGTATTGACATACTATCATTTTGAGTAGGCAGTGTATAAATCCACATTATTTTCAACCGTAAACATTAAAAATAAATAAATAAATAAAAGGTCAGTCCCTAATGCTTATTATATTTTATTTTTTAAATTCAAAACCTTTTACTGTTTTGTTAGAAATTCATCTTACACATATTTATGTTTCACTTGAATTATTCACAGGTAATGTGTCGCATTAGAAACAATGCAAAATGATCAATTTGCATTTGTTAAAACCCACCTGTAGCTGCTCCTGAAAACACGTTTTTTCTTGTAAAAATATGGAGGCTGATCCTGAAAATCAAAATAACCATACGTATTATAGTGCTAACAATCAATTAAAAACTCATAGCTACTGCTCAATAATGTAAGCCACAGGATCCATCCGCACCCCACAAGAGTCCAAGTCCATCCAAGTCAACAATGTAAGCCACAGGATCCATCCACACCCCACAAGAGTCCAAGTCCTAGTTGTCACTTCCTATCATAATAACAACTCAAACAAGAGATGCCCTTCATCTGTATTCTTGTGGAAGTTACACTGACCATGGTTACCAATTGCGTACAAATCCCACAAACGAAAGAGACTAAATCTAAAACCAAAATCAGATGGACAATTCAACAATCCATATGAGATTTTGTACAACGTTGGTCACAATCTAGTACAAATACTTGTGCATTTGGAGTCTCAATCTCAAGATACACTACACTACAAAATGACCACCTTGCCACCATCCATATTGAGAGAAAATTTACAAAGACAGCCCAATTTTCATTAAGAACAAAATAGGCAAAAGTTGAAGAAACTATTTAAAGGTGAATGGAAGCTCACTGATGGCCACTGCAACTGTCATCTTCCATCTCTTCCATCTCTTCTGGATCTTCAAACCGTTGATCATTGATTTGAAGCTGCACATGTCAGGCCACATTGGCTATTAACCAAATTAAGAAAAGATGTGCTATAATTTCAGAACCAAAAACTACATGTAAAAATTTTGAGTGTTATTTTTGAAAATGCGTGTGCGAGCAGCCAAGCACTTATAGACCAGCACCATCCTATGATACAATGCCTAATATATTTTAGCCTAGCACACAACAGTTAACAAATTTGGCATTTGTGACTGGAAACTAAACAAATTCCAATTCTAGAACAGGAGGGGGGGCAGGCAGAGAAAAATATGACACAACACAACTACATAACATGTCATATTCTACCAGTTCTAGGCATCGAATACAAGTCCTACATAAAGCAGGAACAAAATGGAATAGTCATGCATAAGCATACCTCAAGCACACGACGAGCTACGTCATAATCCCCATTTGAATGACCAATTGAGCTTGTTGGATTTTGAGAGAAATGCCATTCAGAATCTTCCTCCTCTGGAGATACCAATTATTTACAATATACCCTCACAATACGTGAAATATTTTTAGATAGCTATGTTAATTAGTCAAACGCATACCTCCAGCATCATCTGGTATCTGATCAGCACTAAAAATCCAATTGTGCACTTCATCATCCTCTAAGGAGAGCAAAAAAAGAAATAAATTGGTGTCAATTAGCAGAGGAAAGAATTGGTACACAAAATCAAGATCAGAAATAATCCACAAAAGCCATTCCACAGGCAGAAGATAGTAGTAGTACACACCCTCAACAGGTTCAGGATTTAACTCAGCACAGTCGCAGAGTATCTGAAACAGAGTATCCACTGTCACCAAAAGAAAAGGGAAAAAGAGAGAAGTTATCTGTAACCAGCAAGCATGTGCAAAGATGTTGCAAGTAAGTGCAACATAGGAACATGATAAGTATAAAAATGAGCACTATGCTAATAAAAGATGAATGTATAAATACATCGACTGGGATCCAAAGGGACAAGCCTCATTTCTTTGACTTTTGACAAGTCCAAGATCTCATTACTTTCTGAATCTGAACCGTCTGAGTCATCTTCATCATCTTCTGTCTCGATCTTCAAACAAAACAATGGTAATCAATCAACATGTAAAAAGAGGAAGAAAGTAGCAAAATAAACATAGAACATTTAGAACAAAATGATTATTTGACAACATGTAGTTTTAATAGGCCTTATCTTCAATACAAGAAAACTAAGAAAATTATGCAAAAATACTTGATGTCCCTATATAGAGAGATCATAACTGAAGCACCCAATTAAATTCAGAGAATAGCAATTCTATCCATACTTTAGAAATTCCAAATCGTTTCAAACTTTACCTACATGCCAATACCGGTAATGGTCAAGTGTTAAATGACTCATGCAAAAATTACAGACAAATTCAAGCGCAAACAGTTGTATTCAATTGGTATTTATAACCAAAGCCTACTACAGCAGCAATATATATATATATATAACTGAAATCGGTACCAGAAACCAAACAAGACATGGAATTCCAGATTGAACAGATGACCTACCTACAATAAGACGAAAATCAAATTCCTAATTCCATTCTCTAAGACAAACTAAAGGAATGTCTCTAAGCAGCCAAGGCCAAGAGCAAGCAAGAGTAGTCCTATCTGCCTAGAAGGATTCGATAGAGAGAATGTCAGTGGTAATATATATGAGGCAAGCCATTTTAATTAATATATATATATATATAAGAGGTACTTCATTCTCAAGAAGCACAGCATTGACAACTCTCTTAAAACATCAAATGAATAGAATTGACAAAAAACCTGAGTGTAAATGCAAGGCGAGGGGTAAGCCTCTGGATCCCTCGAAACTGCGTGCAGTGACAGAGACAAGAAATCAACTGCATAACCTTTTGCCCTATCCACATCACTCAACCATACCAATTTCCTGAAATAGACCATTATTAGGACATTAAACAGAGGGAGGGAAATTGTTGGCTTTAAAGCTCAAAAAAAGAGAGAAATAAATTTAATTTACTTAGTAGAGATATAGAGAGTGCCGGCTGATTCTGGAGAGCGATGACTTATGACGATGGCAACGCCGGTCTGAACGTGCATCAGCTCCTCGCCATTTTCGGTGTCGAGAACTGGTTCTCCAGCACCGTCTCCTATTATGTCAGTGAATTGTCTGAGCCCTAGTACCATTTTCGTCTGCACCTTAACTCTCTGTTTTGTGCTTCTAGGGTTTTTCAGGGGTTCTGGTTTCAGGCAGAGGCCTGTAGGCTAAGGAAAACAGAAAGTAACAGAAGCCCAGAAAGAGTGAATAAAAAAGGAAATATTACGCAAATATACTATTTTTATTTTTGGATTTTTTTTCTATGATTTTTTTTTCATTTTTTTTTTTTATATATTGAATATATGTATAATATATTTTTTTTTATATTTGATATATATTTAATATATATCATATTTTTGAAAAAATATTTTTAAATATGTAATATTTTTTAAATTTTTTTTAACAGTAAAAATAAAATACTTTTTATTTTTTTCAATAATTTTGAAAAAATCCCAATAAAAAAATTAGCCTTCTTTTCTCATGCTCTCATTCTATTTTCATGTAGAATATGAAATTCCTCGCTTAATGGGCATGGGATTAATCTAATGGATTTAGGCCCAACTTCTTACTTTGTTATGCATAGGAAAAGCTTAGATCACCTTGTTGCTTAAGCCCCCCCATAGATCACCTTGTTGCTTAAGCCCCCCCACCGGACCACCGAAGTTCGAGACCACGAATAATTATAATTGTCCTAAAGTGAAAATTGAACGAACAATTTTATGATATATTGTAATAACTACATTTTTAGGTTTCACAACCTTAATTTGACGTGTCTGAATTCCCCGTTTACTCTTAGTGAACAGAAAAAATAATTGCATATTTAGAATTGATCAATATGATTTTGAAAACTCATTAATGAGATTGATATATTATATTCCCAAGAAAATTGCAAATTCAAGTCATGAAATCAGCAATGCAAAAGTATGAAAGATATGTTGATAATGTGTTGGATTTGCTGAGAACCTACCCATCAGGTTGTTTCATATTAAAATTACTTGAAATAAAATAACCTGTAAACTAAAAATGAGATAAACATACAATTGAAGCCCGGACTTTGGTCATGTTTCCAGCTTTAACCATACCGGTTAGCATTCTTGTTTAATTTTTTTAATAACTTAATTACGGATTTTCACTCAAGCCATCAATTTTAAATGGCGGCATTTAAAAAGCTTATTAGCTTCGATTAAGTTGTAAAGTTGACAAAATCCAACATTACCATTCTACAGCCATCTCACAATTCAAAAAAAGACCACAACCAACTAATAACGTCTCTTGACTAAGAATAATTTGCAGTACATATAAGCAGTTTATTCCAGCCATCCCATAACACTTGAGTGTTTTCACAATCCACACAACAAGATCATATGACACTAATTGCAAAATGTTATAAATCAAAGAAAAAACACAATATGATCCAAAAGTAAAACGAAAATATAGAAAGTTCAAAATCAAGCAAAACGTCCGAAAATATAGAAAGTTCAAAATCAAGCAAAACGTCTAGTGCACAAAGTTCTAGGATCCACTCAATTATCCAAATTCACATAACTAGATTCTCTATCACTAATGAACCATGATAAGATCTCATGGAAGTACATCTACTCTGGATATCACAAAACTTTGCTGCAAACATTCCTAGCCTAAGCCACAAGGGTACTAGCAGTGGTGGATTCGCTGCAAGACAATATGATCTGAGTTAGCAATAAAATATTACAGCTGCATAAACAAGAACAGATAAGCAATATATTATTTGACAGAAGAAAAGCCCAGCTGATGGGGCTGGGTGGCTCAATGAAGAATAGTGAAAAGACTTGAAGCTACAACACAAACGAAAAAATCTGCAAGAAAAAGAATATAGTATCAATCTAGTAAATCTACAAAATTACAATGGCAAAGTTTTATTAGCGCAGTCATTATGGCAATCAGCAAGAAATACTTGCCTAGACAGAAACAACTAAAAAAATACAATTGCATTTCATTTGAAAAGTATCATGAGCCAAAAAGAAACTTTAGTTCGTGTGGGAAGAAGAGCAATTACTATAAGATGCAGAAGACAGTTTTGGTAATTTCCAAACACACTCAGAGGATTGAGCAATAAACTTATGATTAACAACAAAAGCTTACACTAAAATTGTATAGAGAGTTTTAGAAAAGACGCCAAAGAGTTGAGTAAATTAATTATAAAGAAATATATGTTACACCCAAATCATATAAGATTTGCAAATATAAGTAGCAAACAAGCTTTTCTTAACCCAATTCATAAGGCTAATTGGATATAAACACACTACACACAAAGTGGAACAAAGATTTAAAAAAAAAAATTCAAGACAGAGTGGACAGGCTTACTATTTCCAGACAGGTGGCAGCTTCTTTGTTTTCTTGTAGTATCGAGCAAGCCTGTGAATCCTGCTTTCCACAAGGATTAACCGGAACTTGGAATCCTTATCCTTTCTGTTCCTCTCCAAGTGCTTCCTAATTGCAACAGCCTTCTTGATAAGATGGTACAAATCCTCAGGAATTTCAGGGGCGAGACCTAACCAGACAAAAAAAAAATCAGCCATAATACCAAAAAAAGCATTCAATATTGACAAAGCAAAATTGTATGGCAATATTTGTTGCAGAGAAAACAGGAGAAAGTTTTAGATAAAACAAGTTATTAAATTAATTCAGCACATATGTCATGCACACAACAACATAAACTTAGGATTCAGTGCAGTTTGGAGATGAGGAAGTCATTTTGCATGAAAACACCTTCTTATGGAATGGAACACATGTTCTGGGAAAAATATTTTCAGCAAATTAAACAATGACTAAGTACCCACTCAAGCATTCAACTGATTTCCTCACCAAAAGCCAAAAAGAAGCCTATTTTCATACACAAATGGACTATAACCGACAGAGCGGCCAAAAGATTCTTACCATGAGCCTTAAGGATGCGCAAAATCTTGTTTCCAGTGACACTCCTCACCTGTGCAATACCATGAGAATCACGAAGGATGACACCAATCTGAGACGGCGTAAGCCCCTTCTTCGCAAATTTGCAAATGTTGTCCTCAACCTGAAAACAACTCCTATTATTCCGTCTTCCAAATCCAGTTTGAAATCCTAAATACATTAACCTAAGCATGCTTAGCAGTCCAACATTTCTAAAATCTAGTATATTTCGAAGCTAGAAGCAACTTAAAATCAAATCTTCAAAACACATTACTACTTTACCTTTAAGGCCCTTTTGGATAGGTGATCATGAGTTTCAAGTGTTAAACCATAAAAAGTAAAGTGGTAATAATACTCACATCCTGAGAAGAGATCTTGAGCCAACTTGGTGGAGTCCTCTTGTAAGGCAAGGCTGAAGCTGAAATACCCTTTCTACGAGCAAAGCAACGTACAGATCAATAACTGCAGAAACAGAGATGAAGAGATAGGAAGAGAGAGCAAATACCCGCGACTGTGCATGCGACCCATGGTAACGGCGACGAAGGTGGTGCAAGTCCCTCTGCAACGAACCGCAAACCCTAAATGTTCTATCGACAGCGTTTCTAGGATTTCATATATATGTTGTATAGTGAAATGGGCCTGATACAAATAGACATTGTATTACGGCTAAGTCTGGGCTTCGATGGTGGACTATTTTTGTTTTGTTTCCTGGACTTTAACGTAGGCAGTACCCAGCCCAAGCTTAAGCTGCTAAACTAGTGAATATAGGTAAAAAAAAAAGTGGTTTATTAGTATTGAATTTGATAAATATCAATGTAATAAAAGTTTTAAGCCCGAACCTAATTGATGAGGAACATTATGAAACTGCATAAAGAGTTAAACAAACTTTACAACGTTACAAAGAACTTCAAGATATTATAGCTATCTTTGGGTTAGACGAATTATCTAAAGAGGATCGATTAAGTATAGTAAGAGCACGAAAAATTGAGATCTTTCGAATTTAAATAAGATCCAAGTGGTGAAGTCCAAGCCCACTATATTTTAGATCAATTGCTTTATTTCGGGCATGTTCTTTTTTTTAATTTGGCCCCAATGAGGGGTTCCTCGCGACCCCAAGAACTGGCTCTAATATTTTTTGTTTGTAAAACGAGGCCAACAGACCCAGAAAACACAAAAGGACAGACACTAGCCAGTGGCACACAAACATGGCCGAGCTGGCTCTAATATTACTAGTAAAAAGGTTAAAAATTTATAATTTTCATAAGCATGGTCAAAATTTAAGTCCAAATGAAACAATAATCGCTATTTGGTAAAAGGTAGCCCACAGTTGTTTCATCTTTTCCTTGCTAGTAGCCAGCCAGCTAACTGCCTGGACCCCTTTCATAAAGGAAAAGGCAATATGCTATATGGTAATTGAGTGTAAATTAAATGACCATCATTAATAATTTTTCAATGTAAATTTGTATAAATATACCCATCGATATTAAATTTTACGTGGGTCTATCTTCTGTTGGAATTTCCCCACCCAACAATCAGAAAATTTCGAAGTAATTATTGTTATAATGAGGTATGAGCTGTGTGATATTAATATTTGTCCCACAGTCAAAATCACAAGATCTTTTATATTATACGGCTGCCTTTTGAAAGTTGCTTCTTTCTTCACTGATACAAAATGTTCAAAGTGATTTTTCAACAAAAAAGGGTAATTGTTCAAGTCTCAGCATTTATGGAAGAGCACTATAATTAAGGTGGGGTTATAAGGAAACAATTCCTTTCTTGAATTGGAAGGCCCAACATGAAGAATGAATTGTATTCCTGGATCAAGCTATAAGCTGAAGGCAATTGAATATAAAAAACATTTAAAACTCTCTCCCAAATCTTGTTATTAGAAACTTTCCATGGAAGTTAAATGCAAAATTCCATGCATTGATTTAAATCTATAATCTCTCTATATATAAGTGTAATAATCTTTCTATTCAACATATTCTTTATATTTCTATAAGTTTTCACAAGTGTAGAAATATATAAAAGAAATGGTGAAAAATATTACTTTCAAATATTTTTTATTTTATTTTGAGATGTGATTAATTTAAAATTTGATTTTTTTTGTTAATATAATTGTGGTTTTTTATGAAAAAAATTGTTTTTTTAAATAATATGTAGTGGATTCTTAAATTTATATTTATATTTTTTTTAAATCTGTCTCTCTCTCTCTCTCTCTCTCTCTCTCTCTCTTTATATATATATATATATATATATATATATATATATATATATAAGCAAGGTATTTTGAGTATTTTTCTCTTTTAAATGGATATTTATATATTTTTTATCTATTTCTTTGTATTTTAGACTTTAGAAGAGAGGGATATAATTTTCTTTTTTAATTTACATATAGGGTTAAATTCATCTTTGAAATGTTTCTTAATTTGCATTTATATTTCTCCCATATAACTAAAAGTAACTCTCCTCTATACTAATGTAGGTTATTTAAATTACAAAATAAACACACATTAATTTAAAACAAATTAACAATTAGTCTAATTATTCATTTAAAAAAAATATAAGGACAAATATGAAATTAATATAAAATAAAAATAAAAAATTTAATATTTATTTTGCCATGCCAGTTTGATGGCAAATATATTATATTTCACACTTTAATTATAAGGGAAGTAATATGAATTTTGTCCATTTGTTTAAACTTTTATGAATCTAAATTTTTCATTCAACCAATTAGATAAATACGCGGTATCTTTTTTACTTTTTTATTTTTTGTTTATATAAGATATTATATTCATTCTTAAAAAAATATATATTTTGACATGCAATTATTGGTATTTTTTCAACCTCTGCGAGGAGTGGGTATGGCCTTTTGTTGATCTCCTACAAGTGTGGGCTCAGGCCAATTTTTTTGGATGGCTGGAGCGTCGACAATGGCATCAATCAGAACTTTTGTTTTTATAGTAAAGGCAAGAGATGCCTTCTATTCGATGTTGACACTGAATCCCTAAAGCCATTCAAACACCATAATTGATGTCCATCCAATAGAAAAACTGAAAGGCAACTTTGATATTACATGATACCATATAACACAAATACATAAATTCTAAAAAGAAAAAAGAAAAAATCCAAAACTATATTGCCATGCCTAACGTGCAAGTTTCCCAATAAATAATTGATGCTAATGCTAATATAGATCCCTTGTCCCCTTCTCATTTCTCAGTTGTCACCATGCATTTGAAGTTTTTGACTCTTAAAATTAGAGATGGCAAAATCTCTTCATCCAACAGAGATCCGTCTGTTTCGTCTCGGTCAAAATGAGAAATTTTCGTTTCAATTGAAAAATAAGATTGTAACATAGAAAATTTAAAATTTTTTTAGTAGATATGAAATGGAAATGAAAATTATATGTTCTGTTTTCTAATTCATTTTATCATAATAATGATCTTTATATAATATGATTGAACTTGTAAAAAATAAAGTTATTAATTATTGATTATTAATTTTAAAAAATATAGTTATTAAATATTTTGTTGAGTAATTAAATTATCAAAAAAATTATTTATGGAAGAAATTTAATAATAATAATTTATAGAAAAAATATATAAAATGTAAATTTTTATTACTATACATTAAAATATAGATATTTAATTATTTAGTGGCTAATTATCAATATTATAATATTATTTTTTAAAATAATTTTAGTAAAATTTGTTATAATTTATATGTTATGTTCATTTTTATTTAAATTTTAATATATCAATCAATGAACATCAATTTATATAGTATAACTTTATAATAAAAAATTTTAATAAGTTTATATGAAAATCGAATCTTTTAATTATTGTCGAAAATTTTAATAAATTTTTAAAAAATTATATTATATTTAATTAAATATCTATTTTTTATGAAACTTTTTAATTAATTTAATTTTTTATATTAAATATAATTCAAAAAAATAAATTAATAAAATATATAAAATGTAACATTAAATTTTATATGAAAAAATTGTGTTTCATGAGATCCTGTGAAAATCATGATACCCATAAAATTAAGATGGAGTATCAAAATTTTAACGGATTGAGAAATAAGGTGAGAATGAAATACTATTTTAATATATAAAAATGAAAAAAAAATAATAAAACTTTCATAAAATCCGCCCATTGTCATCCCTGCCTAAAACTCGGGCTTTACAATACTCTTTTGTTCATATAGACTTCGTTATTCTATTTTGATGTTGACTTAGTCACCGACAGACATTATTAATTTTATATTTACAAAATTACACTTAATGAATACCTTTACGGTGTCGTCTATTTAATTAATAATAAAAAAAAATTAACTTTTGACGGTTTCTAAATCAAAGGTATATAAAGTCGCAAAACGTGGCTTACGTAAAAAAAAAAAAGATAAATGATGTTTTCTAAAAAAAAATGGTTTTGCAATCTAGATATGCTCGTGCCTAAAAAGCAACAAAATTTGAATATTATATGTATTATTATTATTTATTATGGATGAACGTTGTAATTTGATTAGTTAATCAAGCATAGGCTGAATATTATTTTTATATATATTAAAAAAAGAAAAATAGAAATAGTGACACTGAGCATTCATGGATTACAACTATGAAGATTGCGCAGTCCTATAAAGTTTCTTACTCATCTTCAACTGCTCAAAGGAAAAGAACGGTCAACAAATATAAATTTAATAGCTAATTAATATTTTTCCCATAAAATAAACTGATACACTAATTTTTTTTTTTTAAATATATTAATTTTTTTTAATAAATATCTCATTATTTTAATATATTTTTTCGTTTAATTTTATTTTTAATTAATTTTATAATAATCAACAAGGATAATAAAAAAATAAAAATATTATTATCTTTTATTTTTAATTAATTATATTCTATTTTTATTTTAAAAAATATTTTTTATAATTAAAAAATATATTTTCATATTTTTTAATAAATTTGAAAATAAAAATTTTTTATTTAATTTTTTAAAAATAAAAAATTTGAAAATAAATTTTTTATTTGTATTAAAAAAATTTAATAAGAAATAATTTAATTTCTTCTTAAATTATTTTTTTAAATAAAATATAAAAAATATTTTTATTTATTTTTATTTTCAAATTTATCAAAAAAATACAAAAATAAATTTTTTAACCTTCAAAAATATTTTTTAAAATAAAAATAAAATATAATTAATTAAAAATAAAAGGCAATAACATTTTTTTTTATTGTCTTTATTGACCATTTTAGAGTTAATTAAAGGCAAAATTTTTATAGAATGATGTATCAGTATAACAAGACAATAGTCAGAAAGAGAGTTAGTGTATTTTTGAAATATTAAAAATGACTTAATGTATTAAGTCATTTTACAATAAGAGATAATAATGATAAAATAAATAAAGAACTTATAAGTGTATTTCTTAACTGTTAAGAAAAATATCTCACATCGAATAATGATAAAATAAATAAAAGACTTATAAATGAGTAAATGTTGAATTTAACATAAACAAATTGATTTTGTGCAAATAAATTTTAACACTTACCTATTTATAAGTCTATTTATATATGGACATATGAATTTTAATATTAACAACCTTTAAATAAAATAATTTTTTAATGGATAAAAAATTATAGTTGTTTGATAAAAAATTATTGTAATATCTTAACAATTTTTAATTGGTCAAATTACACTATAGTAGAAATTATTATTAAAAGATATTCAATTATAAATTATTCAGACTTTTAAACTGTTAATATTATATTCAATTTTTAATTATCATTTTTTTTTTCCTAAATAAGATATCATTTATTATTAAAAAACATAGTTACAAGATATCAGAAACCAATAAATTTGGGCATTCAAATTACTATAAAATGATAAATCAATAGTTTTTTTACCCAAATTATTAGCTGCTTAAGTACATTCCCATTTGATATAATTAAAAAAGAAAAAGAAAAATATTGTCTCAGAAAAATCATATTTTAAAAGAACTTTGTCTGTAGCCAACATGCCTATTATAGTTGATCAAGTCTGACGTCCTATAATTAAAAAGTTGCAGATTCCAACTCCAAAATTTTTTGAAAAACTAATTTTTCAATTTTTTGGGTTTGGGTTTGGGCTCTGTACAAAAGATGATAAAATTAGAGGAGAATGGTCCAAATTTCATAATTGTATTGTAATGCACCTTTCAAAAAAAAAAAAAAAAAAAAGGGATTTTTTCAAAAATATTAAAATAAATAAAAAATATTTTATGTTTGCCATTAAAAAAAAAAAATTCAAAAATATTATATATCTAAAAATATTTTTTTAAAAATACGGCATATATTAAATATATTCTAAAAATATATTATATATATCAAATATATATATAAAAATAAAAAAAATAACTGTAAAATAAAAAAAAATAAAAAATAATATATTTATATAATATTTCCATAAAAATAATTGAAAAAAGGGACAAACAACATGCTATCATGGAAATGTCAGAGTTACTCGCAGGCTCAAACAAGTAAAGCGATCGCAGTATTCTTTTTCAGCGGAAGTACCTCGCAATGCAATGCAATGGTAGCCTTCGTTAGTGCCTACTTCTCATCGAGTGAGATTCAATTTATATATACATATATAAAATATCAAAAATCATCCCAGTATTTAATAATTTTTAAATTTAATAAAGAAGATTATTAATCTAATATATTTAATTTTTTAAATTTAAAATTCGATCCGCAAGTTAAAAGCTCTAAATCTTATTAGTCAAGTTAAAGTCAAATCAAAGTAAATAAGTTGGATAATTTTTTTTATTATAAATTATTTAGAGTTCTTATAATTAATTAATATGATATATATTTCACACTTAACATTTAATTTTTTATTTTATTTTTTATATATTTAAAACTTTTCTAAAAAACAACTCTATTTCTATTTATTTTTTATATATTTAATAATTAAATTCAATTATTATTTAAATAATTTCTCTCGAGCTACTAGGAATATAATCCATATACTTTAATTACGACTCTTAATTTTTATAACACAATAAAATCTCTAAATCTTATGAAGTTAAAATCAAATCTTATAATAAATTAATTTTTATAATACAAAAATAATATAAATCATTTGCAGTTATTATAAATAATCAATTTGAAATATATCTTACACTCATTTCATTTCATTTCATTTTTTATTTTATAATTTATATATTTAATACTCGCCTCAAATAATAATATTCATTTCATTTAATTATGGAGGCAAATGTCGTTTAAAAAAAAAAAAAATTAGTGATAGTAATTGTGATGGCAAAAATGTTAATGATGGTCGTAGACAATAATACAGATTACTCAAATTTATAAAGGTAAACAGCAATAATTTTTTTTTCGTCAGTGTTTTTTATTCTGATTGGAATTTTTTAAAGAATAATTTATTAATCATTATATTATATACACTAATCACATAGGCTTTGGTCCATGGGAGCTCGTACACCTGGATCACCAATTTGTTTTTTTGTTTTCAACTATTTTTATATTTAAATGAAAAAATAATTTAATGCTTACTGTGATTTCATACACACATGATTCTGCCTTTATTTGAATTTCAACTTTTTTTTTCTTTTATTTAACCAAATATCCTATTTTTGATAGGATTAAATTTTATTTAGAGTCCACGAAGTTATTGCTAGTTATACTTTAATAGGCCCCACTTAATAGGACTGCTAAATCCGAACCGTTGAATTCTCCATTTAAGCTCAGATGAAAAGATCTTTGGCATACCGTTTGATAAAAAATTAAATTTTAATAGATAAATTTGGCATTCCTTAATATACTCCTCTTATTTATAATTAATGGATAAGAATAAAATAGATTTTATATTAAATTAAAGTGATAATATATTTATATTATTTAATTTTATGCGTATAAAAATAATATATTCATATTTAATTAATATTTTTTTATAATTAATAATATTTATAATTTGATGGATTTTTATTTACTTGTTGCTAGTTTAGCATTTATACGAGAAAAAAAAAAAAACCTTTAGAAATATCAACGGCAAATTCACATCCATATTATTGATGACACTAATTTAAATATTAAGAATTTAAGTCTTACTCATAATAACCTAATATTGATATTTATTTCCTATGATTTTATTTGTAATAGCTCTCTAAATTTTAGTTCTAATGTAAATGTTCTTATATGTGTTGGTGCAATAGGCATAAGGTTTATCATCAAGACCATAACATCATTTATCATCTTATACCAAAAAATATATTTAAGATTTTTAAAAAGATTAATTACAAAAAAAAATTACAAATTATTTATAAAATTACAATTTTATCACAAATTAAAATTTTTGATAATTTTATACATATATTTTCAATTTTTGATAAATTTAACACAAAATCGAAATCCAGTCAGAACTCCAATACTAGAGCTGACGTAATATGTTAATATGATATTTTATTATTATTATTATTACTATTATTATTTCCATGTCAATATGTGACTAGGAAATTAAATTGAACCAACCAAATAAAATCGAATTAAATTAATTTGAATCGATCGATTCAATTTAATTTTTCAAACTTCAATTTGGTTCAATTATTTTTTTTTAAATTTTGATTTTTAATTCACTTTGGTTTTTTAAAAAAGAAACCGAATAATTTTTTATTCGGTTAGATTAATTTTTTATTCGATTCGATTATTTTTTTTGAAATTTTAATTCGATTTTGGGAGTTTTATTTGGTTCAATTTAAACTGAACCGACCAATTACTTATCCTTTATTTATTTTTCTTTTTATTATTTTTAAAATTTTATGGTCATTCAATACTAAAAATATTGATTTATTAAAATTGATTAGATTTGGTTTAAATATTTCAATTTTCTTTTGAAAATCGAAATAACTAAATTGAATCAAATTAAAATAGAAACCAAGCTATTCAGGTTGAACCGATATATTTTGATTCAGTTATTTGGGTTATATATATATATATATATATATATATATATATATATATATATATATATATATATTTCTTTTTGAAAAAAATCAACCCAAATAAAAAAAAATTCAAAAAAAAAAAAATAATCAAATCAAACTGAAATTTAAAAAATTAAATCGAATCAATCAATTTAATTTGATTCAGTTGATTTGATTTGATTTCTGAATCAGATGCTGACGTGATAAAAATAATAATAAAAAATATCATATCAATATACCACTTCAGCTTCGGTATTGAAGTTCTGATTGAATTTCGATTTTGTATTATATTTATTAAAAATTAAAAATATATATATAAAATTATCAAAATTTTTAATTCGTGATAAAATTATAATTTCGTGAATGATTTGTGATTTTTTTTTGTAATTAATTATTTTTAAAATGTATTTAATCATTATTTATTTTAATTTAGAGTCCATTTAGATATAAGAATGTATTTAAAATGATTGGGTACAAGATGACAATGTAATTAAATTGATATTTTTTATTTTTTTTTCATTTAAATTGATATTTTTTAAACTATTTTTTTCTGTTATTTTTCTTTTTCATTTAAATTGATATTTTTTAAACTATTTTTTATTTTTTATTTTTGATACTTTTTTTTCTTCGCACACGTCCTATAATTACCTTAACTAATAATGACTATTTTCACTTAATTTATTAAATAGAATCATTATAAATCACGAAAAATATTTATTTATATTATAGTGATTTAATTTATATATTTAATAAAAAATAATGAAATATTTTAATTAATATAATTTTTTTATTTTATAAAAAAATAATATAGCTTTTTTTTTTATTGGATAAATATAAATATTATTAAATAAATATATATATCAAATATAGACAATTCTTTTCCGTAAATCACAGCAACTAGAATCCTGAAAAAAATACAGCATCTTACAGCTTTTCAAAATAAATAAATAAAATAATTAATAGCCAGTTATCATCCTAAAACAAATAAATAGAGAAATTGCTAATAAAGACTTCTGCATATTAGTAAGAATTAATAGAACATCAATCATTGATACTGCCCTCGCCAACTGAATAGAAACATTGCCATGTAACCCAGATGCTCCAACATTCCATAGTCAGCCAGCCAAAGCAACTAATCCAACGGCCAAAAATTGAAAATGTTTCCTTTCCTTTCCTTTTGGTGTTTTCCCAGACACTGCATCTTTCCAGTAAAATAAGTATGGATGCCTCCTGCCAAGCTTGTCTCTTCTTTGCTGTCATCTTCTCTTTTACCCATTAGACAGAAACAGACTACTTACTTACAAGTAGAGAGAGAGAGAGAGAGAGAGAGAGAGAGAGAGGTTCTTTTGCCTTATCTGCAAGGCGAAAACAGAGGACAAGCAGTCAAAATACAGAAGTAAACCTGTGACTACAAAAGAATCGGAAGAGAGGAGCTCCAAACCAGGCAGCTTGTTTACAGAGAGACAGAGAACTCATCCTCTATTACTTGGAGCTAAAATTACAAATGGGTCTTGCTGTTTTTCTATTCATTTGCTTTGTTTTAATGTCAAAGGAAACAGGGGTTTCTGCAAACTCTGAGCTGAGAGCACTAATGGACATGAAAGCTTCCTTGGACCCAGAGGACAAGTCCTTCTCTTCATGGACCATTAATGGTGACCCATGTGATGGTTCATTTGAGGGTGTAGGCTGCAATGAAAAGGGTCAAGTGGCTAATATTTCCTTGCAGGGAAAGGGGCTCCACGGAAAGTTATCTCCTGCTGTTGCTGGGCTAAAGCACTTGACAGGTCTCTACTTGCATTATAACTCCCTGTATGGGGAGATACCCAGAGAAATAGCTAGCTTGACAGAGCTTAGTGACTTGTACTTGAATGTGAATAATCTCACCGGGGAGATACCTCCTGAGTTCGGAAATATGGGGAATTTGCAAGGTTAGGTGCTTTCTTGCATTTTTTTGTTTGGGAAAATATGCCTTTGATTCTCTACGTAATGTTTCTTCTGTCTCTTTCTTTCATATGTATTTTCTTTCATTTTCGCTGAAGATGGGTGGTTCACAAGTGTGCAGTTCTGTTTCAAGAAATAGAAAAGAATATATACTTTTCCTATTGTTTGTATATAATTAAAGCACTTAAATTTCCCAATACAGCAATACTGCTACGCTGTTTTCAATTTATGTAAAAATTATTCCTTTTCGGAAATCAAAAGAAATATGAAACTATGAAGTGAAAAGATTCAATTTTTTTATTTAAAAAAAAAAGATTGAATTTTTTTCATCCCTTCTCTTTGTGTGGGTAGTTCTTAGATTAGATGTTGAACTGATTAAATGGAAAAGCTTCAAATCGCTTTGTCCAGCTTGCTAACTTCTGTTCATGTGGTTTATTTACGGAAAAAGTTGAAACTTTGCTACATTTTTTTTTATGTTTATGTGACTTCATATGGGGTTTTATATATCAAAATGTAAAAACACTTCTCCAATTATCTTTTGACTTTTGCGACTATTCATCTGGGTTTTCACCTAAAAGCTCTAAACTTCACTGAGCATTGTCATTTTCTCCTAGAATGGATAATCATTTTTTGGATTTGCTTATATAGGTTTTGTATTTGCTTTGTAGTTTTGCAGCTTTGTTATAACCAGTTCACAGGAAGCATACCCACCCAGCTAGGGTCTTTGAAGAAGCTTAATGTTCTTGCTCTCCAATCCAATAGACTCACCGGTGCAATCCCGGCAGTTTTAGGGGATTTGGGTGTGTTAATGAGACTAGACTTGAGCTTTAATCACTTCTTTGGCTCAATTCCCACCAAACTAGCTGATGCTCCTTTACTTGAAGCTCTAGATGTCCGAAACAACTCTCTCTCTGGCAATGTACCATTGGGTAATATTGCTATAGCCTATAAGGATCATAATTCCTGTTGGTAATTTGAGGTTTTGAGTTTTTCTTTTAATGGAAATAACCAAGTCTAATATGGTATGCTGTTTTTTTTTTTGGTTGATGTAGCTCTTAAAAGACTAAATGATGGATTCTTATATGAAAACAATCTGGGATTATGTGGAGCTGGTTTTATGGATTTGAAAGCTTGCAATGTATCAGATCATCTTAATGCGAGCAGACCTGAACTCTTTGGACCGGGTTCCACTGGTCTGCCATCTAGAGAGATCCCTGAAACCGCAAATTTGCAGTTGCCTTGCAATGAAACCCATTGTCCGAATTCATCAAAATCCCATCCAGCTTCAGTTGTTGTTGGCACAGTTATCATTACTATTACATTGTCTGCCATAGGAATTCTGACATTTACTCAGTATCGTAGCCGAAAACAGAAGCTTGGTAACTCATTTGAAATTTCTGATAGTCGTCCAAGTACTGATGAGGCCAAGGGGGTGTACAGGAAGAATGGCTCTCCTTTAATCAGTCTAGAGTACGCTAATGGTTGGGATCCTTTAGCTGATGTTAGGAATTTTGGTGGACATGAGCAAGATGTCTTTCAGAGCTTCAGGTTCAACTTGGATGAGGTGGAGACTGCAACACAATACTTCTCAGAGGTGAATTTGTTGGGTAATAGTAACTTTTCTGCAACATACAAAGGAATTCTAAGAGATGGCTCTGTTGTTGCTATCAAGAGCATTAGTAAAACTAGCTGCAAGTCAGAGGAAGCTGACTTCTTGAAGGGATTGAATATTTTGACCTCGCTAAGGCATGAGAATTTAGTGAGGTTGAGAGGATTTTGTTGTTCAAGCGGCCGAGGTGAGTGCTTTCTCATTTATGATTTTGTTCCCAATGGTAATTTGCTGCAGTATCTTGATGTAAAGGATGGTGATGACTATGTGCTTGAATGGTCCGCCAGAGTTTCTATAGTGAAGGGCATTGCCAAAGGTTAGTTTTACCTAATTGTTCTTGCTACTCTAGATATCTGCATTTTTTACTCGATTGTGATTTCCAAAGGCTTGAAGATTTTATTGATGAGTGATATGTGTAAAAATATCATCACATTATATTGGCCAGATAATGAGGAAAAATGCACTGGAAAGGACTAAAATGAAAATGTCTTATTTTTCTTTTTCTCTAGATGATTTAATGTTTCCTACAAAACCAAGTTTCCAAGTGATTCATATCCACTGTTCCTGGATGAAATGAATTGTGGTTGGTGAAGCTTGGACATTGAAATCTGAAAAAATAGTTAATAATCTCTAGGTTTAAATGAATTATTGCCTGCCCTGTAATACTTTCCAATTACAATAAATTTGGAGCTTATTTGCTCCCTTGATAACATTTTGTTTGTATATAACTAGATTATTATTTTGTGGGCAATGCAAATGTATTTTTTGTTAAATTGCTTTACAAAGATTTGTTGATTTCCTGTACAGGTATAGCGTATTTGCATGCATGCAAAGCGAACAAACCAGCCCTGATTCACCAAAACATTACTGCTGAGAAGGTGCTTCTCGACCAGCGATGCAATCCATTGGTTGCAGGTTCTGGCTTACAGAACCTTCTTACAAATGACATTGTATTTTCAGCACTCAAGGCCTGTGCTGCCATGGGTTATCTAGCTCCCGAGTATGCAACAACTGGTCGATTCACAGAGAAAAGTGATGTATATGCATTTGGGGTGATTGTTTTCCAAGTTCTTTCAGGGAAGCGAAAAGTTACTAACTTGGTACGTATGGGGGCCGAGGCCTGCAGATTCCAAAATTACATTGACTCCAATATGCATGGAAGGTTCTTCGAGTATGAAGCAGCTAAGCTTGCAAGAATTGCTTGGCTTTGCACTCATGAGTCTCCTGTTGAAAGACCATCTATGGAAACTGTTGTTAAAGAGCTGGGCAACTGTAGTAGCTGTCTCTAATTTCCATTGAAATTTTCTTCAACCACTGCCTGGCCAATTTTAAAATGAGTAAATGGTTAGCTGGGAACACATATTACTAACTGAACGTGTAGGATTTGTAGCTGTATGTGTTGTTGAGTTGTGTCCTCTTGCTCTTGCTGAGGACTAATTAAGCTTTGTTGTGAATGTCAAAGAACATGGTTTCTCTTGTAGCCTTGAGATGGGACATTGTGGGCGATTTTCACTTGTAATCACCCTAGTTTATTGAATATTTGATGTTTAAAGATGTGAATTATCCTCCGTTAACAACAAAGTTGTAGCTCATCTATTGTCATCCCAAGCTTTATCCATGTAGATCATTTCTGATGTAAGTAGTAGACATGATCAAATCGATGCTCTGGATTGTGTATAAAAACTTCTCGATCCATTAGATGTTGGCCAACGAAACAATGATGCTCCAAACCAGAACAAGGCTTACAAATCGTTGAACCATCTTTAGTATTGGATGGTTCTAAGTTGAATTACTAGTAAAAAAAAGTCAAACCATGAGGTCACATTCAAGCCCTTGCCATCATTGAAAGACGTCGGCAATTTCACTACTTGCCATTTTCAATTTTTGGTTTGTATTCTTGTTAGACTGTAAAAATAAATTTCCGCAGGAAACAGAGAAGAAAATTATATGATGGTAGGGAACTCTGGTGACCCTATTAGCTGTGGTGGTTCAGGTTGAGGTTCCATTTGATCCTAAAACATGCTAACAGGAATCGGACAAATTGAGATTGTTGCACGTGAACACTTTACCAAAATCAGTTACAATATCATTATCGAAGAAACCAAATTTTCTTTACTTGCTAATGTAATATGATGTTGTTCATGTCTGCATCTAGGATTCTACATTTACTTCCAACCACCGTAGCGGGTCCAACGAAGGATGCAAAATGCAAATAATGATATATGTGGATCAAGACTGGGACTAGCTTCAACATACAAGAACAGGGTTCATTCTGAATGTCAATGCAAATGTCATTGAACATTAAAGCAACGGAAGTATTTAAGAGCAAAAAAAAATTCTTGTTTAGGATAATTTAAAATTATTATTAATCAAAAACTGTCTCTTAAAAAGGTTAAAAAAAACTTATGTAGTATTTATAAACTCTAAAAAGTAAAAAAGATAATAAAATTACATTAAAATAAATCAAAATAGAAAATTAAAAAATAATTCAAAATTAAAAGTGTTGAGATTTTAAAGAAAAGATTTTGAAACTGAAATAGACTCATCCTGAATTAGAGGGTTTAGCGAAATATAAAGTTCGAAAATTAATATTGATCTATATATTATGAATCCCATAATTCTTCTCGGATCAAAAGTTAGAATATGTTATCTGTCTACCAATAAAAAAAAAAATTTATTTTTATTTTTATTTATCCAGACGGTCCATAAATTAATAACAGACACTTTCCATATTAATATGTTTTCTTTTGTAAACTGGAGATGGGATGTTGTAGGCGATTTTTACTTGTAATTACCTTAATGTATTGAATATTTGATGTTTAAAAGGGTGGATTATCCTCCATTAACAACAAAATTGTGTTAGAAATTTCACATTAGAAATATATAAAAATATTAATGAATATAAAAGTGATAAAAGTCAATTATTCATACGACTAGTCCTAATCATTTTGATAATAGTTGACCCAAACTCAATTAAAAAATTCGATTATTAAAAATTTGATATAATATCAAAATAATTATTCTACTGTTTGTTTCTTCTTATGCACGAAACTCGCAGATACAGATATTTATTCTTGCCTATGAGGATGGTGTGAAGTCCCGTGCATAAAATCCGCAATGTATTGTGAGTCTGTCATGAAAGGGTGTGCTATAAATTTCACATTGAAAATGTATAAAAATATTAATGGGTATAAAAGTGATAAAAATCAATCAACCATATGACTAAGTTTATTCATTTTGATAATGATTGATTTAAATTTAATTAAAAAATTTAATTATTAAAAATTTGATTTACCTATTCTCATCCTTAAGCTTTATGTTAACCTCATTATATATAGAGCAAACCTTGACTATGATACAAGCAGATCTATTTGTGGCCTATACGTGGACCTTAATTAATTGTGAAAAAAAAAGAGAGAGTGGAGTTGGTGAGCCATTGTAAAATTTGGCATTTTCCAACCATTCTAGATACAAAATAATAGCTTTCTAAGGATATTGATTTAGGCATTGAAAACCCACCAAAACACAGGATATCATAAAACAAAAAAATTTCACGGGTTTTTGTTTCATTTATGAGCTAACATAAAACCATGGAGAGGTCACATCCAAGACCTTAGCCATCATTGAAAGAGGTCGGTTTGTTTCAATAATACTTCCCATTTTCAATTTTTGGTTTGCATTTAGACTGTCTAGTCAGTTTCTGTCCGAAACACAGAAGAAAATTATATGATAGAAGGGAATTAGCTGTAATGATTAAGGTTACCCATTTGATCCTATAACATGTTAACAGAAATTGGACGGCTTGAGTTTGTTGCACATGAACTCCTTCCAAAATCAGTTGCCGAATCATTATCGAACAAAATGAAATTTTCTTTTACTTGCTAATGTAACATGATGTTGTTCATGTTTATTTCCAACCGCCATACAGGAGCGAGTTTGGTGCAAGGACTATTATTGCCTTTCAAAAAAAAAATCGCTGAGCGGGTTCCCAAGGCAATTGGGTAGGGACGAGGCCTACTGGCTCTTCGTAAGCATAGCTCTTTGAGCCCATAGACGATGCGAACTGGAAATAGCATCTAAACCAGTTCATAAACTGAGTATGAATTTAAAAAAATTAAAATTTTAAAGGTTTGATTTGTTCAACCCAAAAAAAATTTCATGAATCAAAACTCACGGTTGGACCCATGAATAAATTATTTTTGCCCGACAGTAATGAAGAACCGACGCATATCAGTCTCAGATTTACATCTTTATACGAGTAAAGGTACTAAAACTTAATTTTTATTGAAATTAGAAAAATTATTGAATGGATAAGCATTAAACGTCAAGACGTCTCAAATTCAAACTCCATTCTCATATGAAGTGATATTTGATTCATTTGAATTTATTTCCAATATTTATCAATTTGATATTTAATAGATGTAATTATATGTGCAATACATAATACTTCATAGAAAGAAAAAAAGAAAAAATATTGAATAAAGCGTTACATTATGACAATTAATTAGACGAATCCTAATTGGTTATAACATAGCCATTTGTTTATATTCCAATGTGTCAATCATAATTCATAACCAACAGAATATATTATTATAAATTTATAAGGCGGAACAATTAATTAACTACTCTTTAACTCATATTCAACTCAACTCAAATCAATTAAGTCTTAATCTTCAAATCAATTAAATCTTAATCTTAAAATTAATTGCAGTCAATTATATGATTTTTCTATTTTCATTATCAACGATTTTGATTTACATCTTATCATAATTATAATACCTGTAATTTAAGCAATTTTAAATGTCTTTATTATTTTTAAAAATAGATACTAAATGCTTTTTTTTTTATTAATTTATATTTTTTTTTGAAATTAAGCTTTTATTAAAAAGTCTAGTTAACCAAACTATATCTACATTATTTAGATATTTTTATACTTCAATTAGTATTTTATCGAGACTATAAGCTTTCTAACTTTCATCATCTTTAAAGTTTCTTTTTCCTTCAAAAATTTAATCATTCTTATAAAAATCATATTCTTCTCTATAGTCATGTTGTCTATATCAACCATGTTAACATCTTAGTAATTATTTAGAAATTTATCAAAGTAACTCTTCAAATTTTCTTTAATATCCTCAACTTTCACCAAAACCTTTTCTTCTTTATTCTTGATTTTTATTAAGATCCAACATTTCCTTTTTGTCGTTGTTGCTAACCTTTAAATATCCCTTTTATCTTCTTTTGTTCAAAGTTTCTTATATATATTTTCAATAACCTACACTCTTGCTTGGTTCATTACATTTTTTGCCTTTTTTTTTTATATATATATTACTCGTAAGTTTCTCCATTATTATATTTTGGTAGTTTTTTGTATCATTCTCTTTTACTCGTCATTGTCTTTTGTACTTCTTCACTCCACTACCATACCTCCTTTGAGGGTAGACCATTCTTTTAGACTCCCAAAATTTTCTTACTACTTTCCTAATCCTTAAAATTATATATATCCATGTAGCATTGACTTTTATATTTTTAACTTGAATGTTCATTTTTAAATATCACTTATTTCATCTCTTTTAATTCTCATAATTTTATTTTAGATATAGTATTTTTTTTTTATACACTGTCTTGTTTTTCTTCTGATATTAATATTAAGGACTAAAATCTCTTTCAAAATAACTTTACAATTCTTGCATATGACCTGATTTATCATTCTTTTGAGAAGAAAATTAACTTGACTTCTATTTTGTCTACTTACTATATGAGATTCTCTTTTAATAAAGTGAGTGTTTGTTAGAATTAGGTCATAAGCCATAACAAAATCGGGAATGCTTGTCCCCTCTTCATTTTCCATACCTTAGCTACAACCTTCATACACCATCACTTCTTATATATCCATTTAAGTCTCTATTTTGGTCTACATGCATGTCGGCCACTTTCAATCACCCTTAATTCATATATATATGATTCATTTTCTTCAAAGTAAATTGAGCCGTTGATTAAGGGTTCTACATATTACAGGTGTATATATATAAACGGTTATTTACATCTTACATTTAAAAACTCTTTAAGCAAATGCATAACTCTTGTTATACTTTAAATTATAGCTATACCCTGTGGCTTAATTCCTATAGCTTGCATACATAGTTTGAAAATTGAGAAAATAATAAGCAAAATTCACTTTCACTCCTATATGACCATATATTTTATTTAGGTTGAGGATTAAAAAATATATATATATTAAGTTGAAGCTTCGGATTTTTTTATTTTTAATAAATTCATGAGGTGTCTTTATATTATATTAGATATAAGATTAATTCTCGCTCGCGCTATATGACTGACGCTTGCTGACCCAAAAAATTTTGATATGATAAAAATTTAAATACGGGAACTCTCGTTATTAACTTGGAGCTTCAGTTTATTTGGCTTTTGGGTATCTGACTCTGAACACATGCGCTTCACCAGTGCATTTATCTACCTTAACAACCCAATGGCTACTTCTCTTTGAATTCCCAATTTTATTAACTCTTGCAGCTATTATTCTTGTTAGTAGCAATCCTCCTCCAATAGGCAACAATTGGGTTTTTGACCCACTACTTGACCACCATGATCCTTTATAATTAAAGGCATTATATCCTACAACAACCCCACCATTTTGCTACTTTCTGCTTGCTTCAACTGCTCCAAGGATGGCTTCATGGTTCTCCAAGTTACAATCAATAAGCTCGAAATCTGCTTCATTTTAATGACTTAATATAAGATTTTTAGCTTCTCCAATAACAAACTCAATGTGATCACTGGCATCGAAGCCCAAGACTCGTTTGGATATTTGTAATTCTTTGTGATTTTTAAGGATGTAAATGACACGGCCACCAGTTTGATGAGCTGCTGCCACCAGAGCTAGCACGGTGGCTGTGGCATAACTCGCACATGCCACAGCCATTAATTGTGCATTGTTGCCTGCAGCTAATGCTGAAATAAACTCAGCTACATCTGGCTCTTTTGCCTTTTGGCCCTACACATATATTTAATTAAGGCTTAATTAGAAAAAAATTACTAGTGATCATGAATTTAATTAGAATTATTCCTGAAAATTTTATATATATACTTACCATTCTCAAGGTTTTGAGATGGGCATTTGTAGCATTCTCAGCAGACCAGCAACCTATTTTTTTTTTTTCCAATAATTATGTGTGAGCGTTCAAAATTTTGTTTTGGTAAAGCAAGAGAGATTTTTTTTTTTTTTTTTTCAATCTGAATTTTGATGATAAGATGATGGCTTGGTTTAGTGTGGACTTATATATAGAGAGAGATTGGTCAAGAGGAGTCTGTTAATAATCCAATTGGCTAAGTTAAATAATGAGATATCACTATCAACCAGTATAGGCTAGCTCCAATAATTTTGAGTCACAAAAAAAAATTTGACATTATTTTTTTAATGTAGGTCCAAGTTGCCAATTTCATAAACCAATTAAATTCCCCAAATAAAATAAAAAATCTTAGTGAGCTTCGAGGACACCGCCTTCAGAAATATTTTAAAATCTCTTACTAATTAATATGGAGAGTGCATGCACATGAAAATTTTAATCAGAAGTTAGAACAACAGGCTACCTCTGCTCCAATAATCCCCAATGATTAATCCATTAATTAGCTGTAATGTCCTTTAATGAAGAGAAATGTATAATTAATCTTAGGAGTCAAGTAAGCAAAGCCAAGCCAAAAACTTGTACTTACTAGAATTAATCTAATTATTTCTGGGATTTATTTATTATAATAGAATTGGAACAAAACAATGTGCTAGTTGTTATAACAGTCCTCTTATGTACGGACTGTTTAATTAATTAATTAATTAATTAAAGATTAAATCCAATTAAGCAATAGAAATGGTCGTCTGTAAATGCTATATATGGGCTTAGAGACAAGGTGCATGTTAATAATAATAATAGAAGGTTTTTTGTTTTAGTATTTACGAAAAGTAACGCTTAGATGTCCCTTTCTTTGTTAGGTTCATTAGAACAACACTAGAGGATATATTTGCCGACAACAGCAACATAGCAAATGCCGTCTTTTTGTATTTTTTAGTACCTTAAAGTTTATGGACTCTAATTAATTTAAATTCAAATCGATTATACTCATAAAGAGGTAAAAAATTTTCTCATTAAATTAACGATTTCTACTTAAAAAAAAAAGTGCCAAACCATCCAAAATAACTAATAATTGATAATTAATGCGGTATTTAATGAAGTGTTTAAAGTGAAATCAAATCAAATTATATATTGATTTCAAACGTTCAAGACCCAGTAGAAAGAATCAGAATTTATAATAAAATTAGCTGGACCTTGATTGTTTTTGCCTCCTAAAAGGCCTAACAGAAGATTTAGATCCACATCAAGCTGCTTCCTTCCCAAACACATAGATATAATAAATCCAACCCCATCAATAAAAGTTTATGTCTTGTGGTCTCTTTGCATTATAAGAAATGTCCCATCCGTCTGATTCTTGCAATAGGGAGAGAGATGATTGAATTGTGGTTGTAATTAAGCTTGCTGTTTTACACTAATGGCCTCGCCAACGTGATCTTATTCTTGTCTAAACATTAAAAATATTAAACAATCTTTTCTCTATTTTGCTTTGGGTGCAAATCTGATTCCAAGAAATTAAATAATCTGTATAAGAAAATAAAGAGAACGTGCATGGGAGTCAGAAATGAGATTAGAAATGGAGAGAGTGTAATTAATTGTATAAATATAAACGAGTTGTGGGTCGAAATATTATGCTTCAATGGTACTGCATCTTTGAAGGAAGACATGTATGGTCGATACTCCTTTATTTCTGTTATATATATATATATATATATATATATATATATATATATGTATGATATGACCATATAATATCTAAATTTAATAAATATAATTAATTTATGCTCGAGTTTTAAAAGAAACTACAAAAAAGTAAAACTTTTTGAATACTTATTTTTTTCATTCACAACGATAAAAAAAAAAAAGAACAAAAACAAAAATATGTATATATATATATATATATATATATACATACAATAAAACACATATGTTTATCTTGAATGATAATATCTAACTGATTTTCAATCTTGAATGATACTTGTAGTCTTCCATTACTTCTCTAACTTGATACCCAGAACAATTGGCTATCTTCATGATGCGAGACTAATTAAAATAATTTGGATGACAACTACACAACTCTAACTTTCTTATACGATGGATGCCGCTGCAGCACTTTGCATGACAACTTTCTATCAAATCTGCAATACATAAGCAACTACAAATTAAGAACAACTGAGAATTTCAATTATAAGAATTGAATATTTTGATACAAAATAAATTCGAAAAATAGCATTCACTTACCTTTCATAATTGATTGCAAAATAGTCAAATAACACTTCACCTTTTCATCCAAGTTTTTGTCATCACAACCTTTTAGCACTACGGATTCGGAAAACGTACGATTCTATAATCTAAACCCTGCACTAAAAAAGAATGAAGGAAAGAAGAAGAATATTCAACTAGGTTGAAACACAAGTAAAACGGGAAAAGTGGGAGAAAAGAGCAAGCATGAAATTTCAGTACATTAGAGTTACCTTAATGTGTGTGATTAGTGAACTGATACTTACGAGAAAAATGATAGAATATCGGAAACGCAATAAGAAAATTAATTTTGAATGAATTTAGAAAATTTTGTTATGTTAAAAGTCTAAATTTGGATGGGTAAAAAGAAAATTTTTGTATAAAAAATTAAATTTGGATTGGACATGTAAATTTTTTTTTTATAAATTAATAAATTTTTTTTAGGATGATCAGTTCACCTGAGTCATAAATTAGCTTTATTTTTATAACATATAATTTGAGAGTATTTGGATATTTAATTATACACGTATCGATAAATGAAAAATTATTGAGTATTTAGATATCTAATTATTAAAAATTAATTTTCGATTCGTTTTTTTCAAATCAGCAAAATTTTATAGCAGATAGAAATTGTAATTATCGATTAAAATTTTTACTAACTGAAAAAAATATTTTTATTCTAAATGGACAATTGTCAATCGTCCATCCAAACAACCCTTAAAATGTTTAAGTAGGCTTAAGAAATAAAATTAGAAAAATCAAAAGCAACATAGGATAAAATTTTCAGTATGTTTAAGTAGGCGGACACATCTAGGATTTAACCTTAGGAGGGGGCCAAAAAATTTATAATATAATTAAAAGTTATAATTTAAATAAACTACATATATATATTGTCATTAATCTCATAAAAAAAAATTAATTTTGCCCCTCTACATTCTTTAAACATTTTAAAAAATTAACCATATTAACAAAACTTCTACTATACAAATTATTTTTTGTAACACATGAAACATGATTTTATTTTATTGCAAGTTTTTATTTTGTTCATTAATATATATATAAACTCATTTTTAAGCACCTAAATTATTTGTTTTATTTATTGAGTTTATATTTTAAGTTGTAGATTATTAAACTGATAATTTTTTTTTCTGCTTTATTAAAACTTTAACAAGTTGCTTAGTCATCATTTATGCCCAAATTATTTACATATTAATAGGATACATGTGTGACTGTATGCAGATTATTTATGATATTACTATTATTATTTTTCAGCTTCTGGTAGAGATGGAGCCATTAGGAGTTCTGTTACCTTTTTAGTAAATTAATTTCTTTTTTTTTTTAAAGATATTTTCTAGATTGTAATTCTTGAGTTAGGATATGTGCATAAGGGTAGTTGAGAAATGGAGTTAGTAAAGCTTTTAATTAAATTGAAAGTCTTGCTATCTAAGGATTTGGTTATGAGAAAGCTATTTATATTTGAGGAAATTGATAAAACCTAATTATTAATACTTTATTTTAACTATTTTAAGAATTCATTTGAAAATAGTCTTTATTCTTTTGAATTTTTCAAAACTAATCAAATTTATAAATTTTATTGTTCTTAATATTTAATAGGATTTTATCAAATTATAATCAAAGAGTGTAGCTGTAATACTTTGAACCACTTAGTTTTATTTTATTTTATTTTATTTAAGATATATAAAAAATTTATAATAAAAAAGTAAAATTATAAAAATTTAAAATATTAATTAACTTTGTACTGTAATGATAAACTTTATTACAGCTGGGCTTATGGCCCAAATGTTCCCTAGGAAATTTTATGTTTTGATATCTTGTAAGTTGTAAAAGGACAAAAGGAAAGCCTTATCTGTAGACTAGAGGCAAAGTTTGTCATTGGCGAGGTAAGGTAAATGACCGAAAGAGGCCCCTGCAAAGGCGGTCGTGGCCTGCAAATATCGATGCCGCGTAACACTTTCTCCCTTCAATTCGCTTCTGCTTCAATATTTTCTTCTAGTCGCAAGGAAACTCACCTAAAGAGAAACAGATACTCGGATCAATCAAATCTTTATGGGTAATGCATTTTTTATATGCTGTGGATGCGTTGACCAGGCCAGCATAGGCATTGTCGAGCGTTGGGGCCGTTTCGAGAGAGTGGCTCAGCCTGGCTTCCACTTCTTTAACCCCTTCGCCGGTCAGTGTCTCGCCGGCATCCTCTCCGTCAGAATCAACTCTCTCGATGTCCGCATCGAAACCAAGACCAAGGTTTCCTTATTTTTCCCCAATTATTCTATTGAATTGTTGCGAGTATAGAATTTAGTTTTTTTTTTTTTTTAGAAATTAAGCAATACAAAATCGTAATTTTTTTTTTTTAATTCATTCTACTCCTGAATTCAATAATCAAAGTTTATAAATCAGAAATTTGAGTTTAGATTGTTTGGATTGCAAATATCAATAGAGTCTATTTCTGTCCTTTAGAAGGGAAAAGGATTAAAATGTCTTTATTAATATGCAGGACAATGTCTTTGTGCAATTGCTCTGCTCAATTCAGTACCGAGTGGTCAGGCAAAATGCTGATGATGCATATTATGAGTTGGCAAACCCCAAAGAACAGATTCAGGCTTATGTGTTTGATGGTAATTCTTTGTGGTGATGGCACCCCTTCTCTTTTTATTACTGTTTTTACATTTTTCTTGTAGTTTCACCTTATTTCTAATTCATTCGTCTGTGTTTTTTTTTTTAAGTGGTTCGAGCTCATGTTCCCAGAATGACTTTGGATGAACTCTTTGAACAGAAGGGTGAAGTTGCTAAAGCTGTATTGGAAGAACTTGAGAAGGTAATTAGGTGCTTATGTTTAACGTTAGCTACCATTAATGAGAATTTTTTGCATTTTTCTTTTTAAAATTTTTTATTTTGATTTATAGCAAATCTGATAATAATAAAGGAATACTTAATAAATATTTGAATTTTGTCTCATATAGGCGGTATAAACTAATTAGTAATTAGAAAAGAGAAATAAGTTTTTTTTTCTTTTCATAAAAGTAGCCTTTTTTTTAATCTAAAAAAACATTGCTTTTTTCCTTTCGCTTAAGAATAGCAAAAACCAAAAAAACATTGCAAACTAATATATTATGGTTTCTGTATTAGAGACTGCTGAGATGCTGTAAACCAATAGTGTCTTCTGATATTTTCTGTTTTTATAAATACTAGTGATATATTAGCACTCTTTACCAAAGTTAATTTTGCTAGCACTACTTTTACCAAAGTTAATGTTACCTATTTTCTCATTTTACTGTTTGTATGGTTTCATGCTTAGCAGCTAAAAGAGCAGCCAAGCAAGTTGCAGCATTATTGGTAGAAGCAAGTATCCATTTTATTACTACTTTGATAATGTTCCTTAAAGTACTGGAAATTGTTCTGAGAATATAGTAATTGAATTATGGATGGCAAAGACCCCATAAGATGATTGAGAGATGTGACTATTTGAAACCGAAAATTTACCATGGCATAGATTATTTCTGTGAATTTTTAGGTTAATATACTATTAATAACATCGATGCTTTTGATTCATTTTTTTTTTCTTTACTCTGGCAGTTGTTTCTTGGATGGTTTGTTTTAATGCTTTCTTTATTGATGGTGCTATTATATGCTTCTTCTAATTCATTCTGGTTAAGGCTTTTCATGTGGAAAACATCATGTGTTCTTTCATATATTTTTGAAACCATGGATCAGGTGATGGGAGCTTATGGATATAGCATAGAACACATTCTGATGGTTGACATTGTGCCTGATGCTGCTGTGCGCAAGGCAATGAATGAGATTAATGCAGGTAATCCACTTTTTCTGGATTCTGACTCTCTTTTATTCGCCCAGAAAAGTCATTCTCTTCTCATTTTTTGAATATACGCTAATGATTGATTTTTGGAAGGAGATGGAGTTTCTCGAGAATAGCATGTTTGCCTCTTTTTATGGGCTGAGAGCATGTAGTCTGTTGTACCCCACTCTAAATGAGACTCTGTGCAATTAGAGTGAAACATATGGCCTCTAAGAAGATAAAGAACTCGTCTGAATAATGCTATTTGAGGAATTTCTGCAGTTATCTCTGCACTCACATTCTTTAGAATTTATCCTAATTATTGGCCAGCCATTACTCTTTTATATGCTACCCTAAATAAATAGTTCAAAAAGGACAAGCGAAATCATATGAGGATACTCTGTTCATTGGGATAATCAATAAGGCGTATGCATTTCTTTCTCAACTCAAAACACGCAATTTGATGGCATGTGCTTCTGCTACCATTCTCATGAGTTATGTCTTGTGGTAGTTTCAGTTTAGGAATATGCTTATCTCTATTCATGAATTAGGCATCAAAGTAAGTGATGTTTTTACTTGTAACAAGTGTATGAGTTGCTTGATTTTATCAAAACACCATCACTTGATGCAAGTGTTGTATTGTTCTGAGATTTGATTTTCAGATCTTGTCCTTGTGAGATATTTATTTTGCAAATATGATTATTTTTTGAGCTAACAAAGAACCCACAGCAGCCATTAACATATTTGCTATTGATGGTGTTTGAGTCTAACCCTTTGTCTTTGGTTTGCATGAAGTTGCTGAATATTAATTTGTATTGCAGCTCAAAGGCTTCAGCTTGCTAGTGTATACAAAGGGGAAGCAGAGAAGGTGCTCCAAGTAAAGAAGGCAGAAGCCGACGCTGAAGCCAAGTACCTTGGTGGGGTTGGTGTTGCCAGGCAGCGGCAGGCAATCACAGATGGCTTGAGAGAGAACATCTTGAACTTTTCCCACAAGGTGGAGGGCACTACTGCTAAGGAGGTGATGGATCTCATCATGATCACCCAATACTTTGACACAATCAAAGACCTTGGCAACTCATCTAAGAACACTACTGTCTTTATTCCTCATGGCCCTGGTCATGTTAGGGATATTGGTGAGCAAATTCGCAATGGTTTGATGGAGGCAGCAAGTGCTCAGGTGAATGTTGAGCCCATTTAGTGGGCAACTGGGCATTCCTGAATTCTCTCCTTTATGTTTAGCATATTGGATTTTATACATTTTTGTTAAACTTATATTTACACAATGCTTGAATTGAAGGATATCACATAATAGGATGGTGTTACTTGCCAAGACACAGACCATTAGGTCATAAGAATGAACTAGTATGTAAATATTACTAAATAATAACTCTTTTCTTTCACTATATGGTGAGAATGCCAGTATGTATCGTGGAATATTCTTTTGCTGGATCATATGTTTGATCTCGATGCTCATTCTTTTAGATTAGCTTCTATATCTATCTAAATCATGTAATATAGCTTTAATGTGTATGCGTATACGAGTCTTGCATTTCAACTAAATCCTCCAACCAACAGCGGAGGCTAAACATGTCCTTTGCTGTTCGTAAGGGATGCCAATAAGCTTCAAAACCTTGAATAAGAGAACGTATGCAGTGTTTGCTGTTTAGTTTAACATCCTTGGGAATTCAAAATTCATGCTGTTAAGTTTGCATAATCATTTGAGTATTTATTTATTGCCCACTTTGCATTTTATTCAAGGCTGTGATGTGAAGTTAGTGGAGAATGAATTCCAAACTCACTATAGTGAAATTCCGAACTCACTGGAGTGGACGAGATTTTTATTCTCAATGGCAAATGCCACAATTAAATCCAACAGGCCTTAAAGTTTTCATTTTTTATATATAAAACAAAAAATCATGAATTTTTAGCTACTGATAGAGAGTAGTTTATCTTTCCCATATACCCTTTGGTATTTTAAATTTTATTATAAAAATATAATTTTTTTTTTCAATCCAAAGATACTAATATTTTTTATTTTCATATTAAAAGGATGTATATTGAACATTTCAGATGTAGCCAATGTATATTTAACATGAGAGGATTGAATTAAGCAATCAAGTATTAGATAGGCCAAGAAATAAAGTGCAAAATGGACCATTTATAATTACAGTATACTTTCTTGAATTTTTTTTTATGTCGATAATTAAAAACAGGAGGTGTAATCAAATTAAGTTGAGTCAAAGAAGAACTTGAATTAATACTCGAATTGGTCTCAATTAGACTTAATTATTATTAAAAAATAAATTAAATTATTTAAAAATAATAAATTATTATATATATATTATAAAATACATTTAAAACTATATAAAATATTAATATTTAATTAGATTAATAAATTACTCAAGTCGAATATTATAATATTTGAATTTGATTTGACTCATTACTTAAGATCGAACTCAATTCGATTAAATTCGAATCAAATTCAAATATTTTATAAATCTAATTCTAATAGTGGATGAATAATTTAACTCATTTACATCTTTAATTAAAACAGTCAGAGATTGACATGTATTTACACCAATAACCAATTTATTATTGTTTAGAAAAGAGAGAACCTCCAAGTTAAAAGGGAAGTAATGATATGAATGCCTATCTAAAAGAAAAACATTAACGTTTCTTAGGTTTTCAGTGTCTAAATTTCAATTTGATGCATCTTAGATTTTTAATTAATTAATTCAACACTCATGATAACAATGCATGTAGCTGATTGATTAAAGATTCAAATTTCTTTTTTTCCTATCTCCTCCCCTAAATAATAAATAAAGGTGGATTTGATCACATGTGCATTAATTACCATCAAAATGATGATAATTTTTAAATAATTACACTTGAAATTGTTGTAAAAAAGAAAAAAAAAATATTTTATACTTTAAACTGTTGATATATCTAACATGAATGTTATCAACTTTACCATTTAAAAATTTTATTGATATGACACCAAAATTAATTGATATTTACAAAAATATATATCGCATTATTTATTTATTTTTAATATTAAAGAGAGAAAATCAATTATGAAGTTATTATACAGATAAATATGTATTTAACGTTAATACTGAGTAAGAAAATAAAAAAAAAAATTATGTCTAACTTTATAAATAAGAATAATTGATATGTGCATATGAAAGTATCACTTAATGATAATTGATGTGCATATTAAAGCATAATTTAATAATAATTAATAATTACATATATGATATACCCAATAAATTTAGATTTACATAATATATAAACTATTACATAATATATAAACTATCATTCAGTGTGTTATAAATCACTTGTAAATTAGAGTTTATTAAGTAGATATTTAAAATCCTAATCTAATTTGTCAAATAAAAAAAATAAGCAGATGAATGAAGAAAAAAGAGAGAGAGAGAGAGAGAGAGAGAGAGATGAATTTCAAAAAAGAGAATTGGAGAAATTACCAATCTAAAAGTCTAAGATTAATATATTAGAGCATATATATGATTTAATTCGTAAATTGTAATAGCTCCAAAACTATAAAGCTAAGTGCGTAATTATCTCTAATTAGAAAAAAGTAATCATGATGACTAATTCTTGCAATGAAAATTACCTTCACCAAAAGCCCAGAAAAGTAATCCTCATGATATGAATTATCTTCAAAAATCTTTAAAAAAATATATATATAGTTTTCCCTGGAGCCATGGATTTTCCTTCACAATCCAGTGAGAAAATCTGTTTGAAAGCTGTGTTATTGAATAAAATAACATGTGTAGGTGATTATATATTTTCAGCCGTAGAAAAGGTATATAGGTAATGATAGAATTAGAGATTATAATTAGCTTTTGTAATGAGTATAAATCATCATTCATAGAGGAGATAATTGAAGGGTTGATGGACCTACTACTTAATTGCTATGTTTTAACCTCAAAATTATGAACTGGAGTTTCTGGAGTTCTAAATGTAAAAAATAAAATAAAAAATTGACATATTAATTAATATTATTTAATTATAAATAATATAACAATTAACTAGAAACAAATAGAGTGCATGATAATTAGCTTAATTTTCTACAAATTGTTTTCAAGCACTCTATAGTTTCTATTCCTTCTTAAATAATATATGTTCTATTAACACTGTACAAAAATTAATCAAATCTCTCAATCGATTTAATTTAATTTAAATAAAAAATTATAATTTATGTTATTTCATAGTTGGCTATGATTTTAAATTTTTATAAATCAAATTTTTTATTTGATTTTAATTTAAAAAATAAAAATTAAATTAAATCAAACCGAATCGAATTAATAATATAATATACGTACTCTAATACTCTTAAAAATATTTTTTAAAATAGGCTATTAAGATTTTATTAATACCATGCTCGCCTTTATTTTTTTATATTCTCAATTTTTTAATTTTCATATCGGTTATATATGTTAAAGTTATCATATAAATTAATATTATATTGTGCAATAAATATTAATTGGAGAGTTTGAGAATTAGACTTGTTTAAATATTAATTGGAGAGTTCGAGAGTTAGACTTATTTTTGAGTGGTATAATCTATTAATTACTTGAATTATTTTTTATGATAGTTGGAGAATATTTTTTAAAATACTCTAATAATTTTTTAAAATATGATTTTATTTTAATATTTATTAAATTTATATAATCACTTTAAATTTGTTATTTTATTTATTTATTAATTTTATTAAATCGATTTAACCGGTTATTCAAATCGAATCTAAATAGCTTTGATTTAAATGTTTTTAACATTACTTAATTTGATTAAAAGTTAAAATATTTAAAAATTAATTTTATTGATTTTATTTAAAAAATTTACTCTAAATCGATGAAACCATAAACACCCATTTTTGAGGAAACTCTATGTTCTATAATCTTACGTTTTGTTTTGGTATTGCTTATAAGCTTATTCTCGCAAAGTTAATAGTTTCAACTTTAAAATAAAATAATGAGCAACACTCGCCCACTATCGAGTGGTTATTGAACATAACAATGAGGATAAATATTTATTTAATGAATTAGCAACATAAGTTTGTCTTTGGCTAAATTACTCATTTTTTCTAATAAAAAAAATAGAAATATCGATAATGGGACGGTTCTATAATAATAATAATCATTTAAAAATATTTTATACCTGTGAAAATGAAATATCATATTTTATTTAATATAAGATGAAGGTGTTGTTGGGTGAAATTAAAAATTAAATATAAAATTTTAAACGTAGAATGATAGAAGTAATAAAGACTTTAAATTATAAAATTATTAAAAAAAAATTATTATATCTAATATAATTTTTAAATTAAAAGAATTAATTTATTATTTTAAATAAATATTAATTTGATTGATAATTTTAACAGTATATTATCAAATAATTTAAAATTAAAAAATATAATATATTATCAAATATATTAATGTCATGTTTACTAATTAATACTTGCACTTTATTCGGAAAAACAAATTAAAATAATAATACTAATAAAGTTAACGCCAAAATCACATAGCAATTAGCATAATTCACCGCCAGACTTGAGCATAAACATGATTGCGAAAGGCTGGAATAAAAACTTTATAAATCGATGGCTGGCCATAGACAAAGCACCTTTATAAGCAGCCCAATTTCACATCTCTTTGTATATCTATTTTTTATTACATATATTTTTTTTATATATATCAAACCACCTATTAAAAAATATCGATTATTAAAATATTTTAAAAATAAATAATATAATATATAAAAAAAATTAATATATTAAGTCACTTATTAAAAAATATTCGATCATTAAAATATTTTAAAATTAAATAATAATTATTAAAATATTTTAAAAGTAAATAATATAATACATAAAGAAATTATGAAAACAAAATTTCACGCCACCGAATACTACACTAGACAGAAAAAAACATGATTTACTCCCTCACTTTATATAATTCCGTACTTTCAGATGTAATTGGATTTTTTGTTTTTAAAAGAAAAAATAAACATTTAAGTAATTATTTTTATGTTATAAATGTTAATTAAATACTGCACTAAAAATCAATAATAGATTGAAATTATGACCAATTTATATTAAAATTTTCAACTTCAAAATTCATATTCATTTCAAATAACAATGTATCGAAATAGAAACAAGTAATATTAATAACTTTAATTTTATTTCACTTTTTGTAATTATTCATTTTTTTGATATGGTAATCTACTAATCTTCCGAGTATGTAATGGTTAGGACTGACGTATCACAAAGGAAAAGAGGGATTTCTGGTTAGCTAATAATAGCAAATCACTGAAAATGACTAAAAAAAAAGAAAGGAATATATCAGAAGGGCCATTAAGTAATGAATAATACCAATCCATTTCATAATAAGATGATGGGCTTCGAATTCCAAAACAATCAAAACTTGTATAAGTGGAAAGGAAAAAAGGATAGATGATAAAGAAGAAAGTTAATCATGGAGTAGCATTGAAAGTGTGAAGATTCTTGTAGAAAGAAAAGTCATGTACTGTATTAATCATTATACCTCCTTCCCTTTAACTAGAACATGAGTGGAACAAACAATAAATCCATACCATACGAGCAAGAAAAGCTTTCCTTTCTAGTTGGTAAGCAGTCAGCCTTACCGACAGCATCCTCTGTCTTTCCACTAAATTTACTACCAGATGACAAAATCAGAGGTAAAATCAGCACATATATTTAATCTATTACTCACTTTACTCAAATAAAAAAGGTAAATATCTTAATTGACTTGCATATTTTACGCCCACAAACAACCACTTGGTATTTCTTCTTTTCACTGCCATGAATGTGATGTTAAGGGTAAATCTAGGCCCATGCATATGTGAGTGAGTGAGAGAGAGAGAGAGTAGTTGTCCAAAATTCAATCAGCTAATTTCTAGTGTTGCATATGATTATAGGAAATTATGGGACAATTTTCAATTCTGCTGAGAATTGAGATTGCTATTTAAAGATGCAACATAAAGCAAGATAGTTTTCCATAACCAGTGCATTGTTTTGCCACTGCTAGAAAGTGATATAACAGCCATTGAAAGTCTCAATAAGCCATAGCCACACGCCTGCACTGTATATTTTCCATCTCTCTCTCTCTCTCTCTCTCTCTCAGTATGTCACTTGTACTATTTTCATATAAATCGATTACGCATAACGTAAATAATGGATTAGAAGATATACCCACCAGTGACAGCATTTGTATAATTCCACTAACAAATACTTGCCAAGCGCAACCCTGCCTGTGTGTCTAGGTCACTCTCCTCTCTTCTGCATGTTGTGTCATGACTCACGAGCCAAGTCGTGGGCCTGTATAAATCCTTTGGCCAATGTAAGTATATGTTTCTTATAATTGGATCTTAAATCAGTAAATTGATTTAGATGCAGTAGACAAGGTGAGAAGGCCTCATATACAGTAATGCGGGAAGTAAATTAAAATTAAGCATCACAAACATAATTTATTAACAAAACATTGAAAATACTAGTACCACCTACTTGCTGAGTTGTAGTCAACAATATTTGCCAAGATGTAGTACCCACAAAATCAGTTCAAGTTAGTTGCAATATCCCTTTCAGCCATCCTGTGCCTTCCCATGCCGACAGCCCTCCTTGCTTCTCCATTGCTCAAGACTTTTTTAGCAATCACGCTGACCTAACTGATAGCCCTACAAAACTTCAAAATTTCAACCTTGAAATCAAATGTTGGGAAAAGGATCCAGCACGAAAGTAAGAGTGTCACAAGAATTGGAATGTTTAAAATTACCAAAGATTATGAAATATAAGCTTAAGAAAAAAAATAAAAACTAAAAAAAATAGATAAAGAAGGGGGACAAGGGGAGAGAAGGCCCATTAGTCCTCACTTTTCTTTGACCATGATAACCAAAGCACTGAGATGGACATCCACTCCTCATGGTGGGGCTCTACATTTTCATAAACAGACAATCCAGGTGATACGGCAGAGTTACATCAATGAGTAGTGCTCCTTTGGGAACAAAGATTCACTCTCGGGTTCTCCCAAGGTTGACTTGGGAAATTGTCCTAGGGCTAAATCTGCCTCACCATACACCCAATCCAACAGACTCAAGCAAAACCTACCCTGCGAAAAAAAGATACATATCAAATTTCAAGTTAATATATTTTCTTTCTCTTTTGTAACAAATTCTGTTTTTTGAAGAATAGTTAACAATTCTACTACAATCCACTGAGTAATAATAGTGGCCATTCCAGTCCAAATACCCATTTCTCACAGAGTTTTTAATCACACAACAGGCAAATGCACAACATGAGATATTTCTGTACATTCTGTAGTTGTCATTATATATTCGATAAAAACCCTGAGGTTCAGAAGTCCTGCCTAATTTTTGGTCAAATTGTGCCAAACAAATTAATGCTGGATAGTATGCTATTGTTTGGCAGAATTTCTGATCCTTCAATATTACCAAAGATGCTCTTCTTAAAAATTTCACGGAGGAAAACAAAATCGGCTAAAAAACTTAAGAGAAGTGTCAAATAGTACAGCAAGAAGACTAAGTTTTAGCTCAAATTTCACCTGTACTCTTTGGAGGCTGAATTGGTAATTTGAAGATAGTCATGGAGAAGCCACACAAATTTATTCAACAATGTCAGATGTATTTCTCAAGAAAAGGAAAAAAAAAAAGAAAAATGTTAGACATCTACTTAAAAGTTCAATATATCCATAATAGTTCTCTGCAAGAAATCCAGGCTAATCCTCAAAACTCAAGATACCAAGACAAGGCTGAACTACCAAAGAGTAAAAGATTTTCTTATTTATTACATCATACAGCGACCATTGTGATCACATGGACATAGCATCCTGCACTATTACTAATCCATTATGATCACATGTGTCAAAGCACTATTGTTAAAAGAACTCTCAAAATATCTAGAATGTTCTCTCCTTAATCAGGATTTGACCATTTATGATGTGCATATCCCATCTGCTCATCATTTTGTGTTTGATGAGCATTTCATGCATGAAGGATCCATGCAGCAAATAGGTTGAACCATAGTATTGCCTCCTTGTCAAAAAATTTAAAATTGAGGAGCATACTAAAGCTATGTTATTGGCAGTTCAGACAAAGAACTCGGGACCTATTTCTTTGGCCATCTCATGTATAATATGTAAAGCGGAACCCAAGATATGAGGGAAAAACTAGATCTAGAAAAGAACAAATTTAATTGCTTGGAAGATGCCGAACGTAAAAACAAATTTAGTGAACTGTTCAGGTGGCAACGCAGTTAACAATTCATCGGTCATCAATTTGAATACAGAAAACTGAGAAGTTACAACCTCTTTGATTTTATTGTGCTTATTGAGGAATTTAATTGTAAGTTTGATTACAACGTGGTAAGAAGAGCACAAATATAGCCCATAAATTGGAAATTTGGGGGATTATCTCTCTGGCATGCTACTAAGATAAAAAGACAGTCATCACATTATGTGAAAATTAGAGAGAGGGTTAAAATAGCATTAAAAAACAGGAAGAAGGTTTTTTCCAGCAGATAAAAATTCAGAAGGAATCCTGATCATGCTTGAATCAACCGATAGCTTTTAGAGTTGGTTCACATATTTCACCTCATCACTGTGATATTACTTTCCTCGTTTCTTTTATGATATTTATGGTCCTTTGCAATTTCCTAACAAAAAACTGTTTTCTTTATTTTAATAAATATATAAAAGGATATTAGAATCATCACTATCTGAATGTTTAAAATCATCGATGCAATGGATAATGGCATCAGCTTCAAACTATAATTTCCATATGAGGATTCACATTGCTGAAAATAATATATAGAAATTTGTCATATGATAAATAAATCCAGATGACCTCATCTTTTAAACAGAGTCATCTATGAAAAAAGGTGCTCCTAGTCAAGGTGTTTGCGCTTCACTCCATATTGGAAAATAAAAATCTATGTTTCAGTTAAATTTGTTTGGATGATAATTCTTAGTTCTTTAATATAGTTGTGAAGAAATGGAAAATTACTTGTGAGTCCAAATTCCATATCATGGTCACTAAGAGAGTTCTAGAGCATTCAAAAGGTATTTGTGAACTCAAAATACATAAATAACGTCTTAATATCTACTCTAAGCACTGCTCTCCCCACTCCGGTGGATGAATTACAGGCAGGAAGCAGCATTCGAAGTTATACCATCTAGAAGAGAATCAATTTGCATTTTCAGTCACCATGAGAACAGGAAAAGTACAGAATTTATACAAAAAAGGGCTTCCCAGAGGACAAGGCTTCATACTAAAAAGTTAAAAAAAAATGAAAATAGAAAACAAGAAAAATAATTCATGCCAGAGAGCCAGATGAATCAGTAACCAATTAGTAGCAATCTATTTATAATTACTGCGATGCTGAAGCCCAATGAAGCAAAGTATTTAACATAGTATAAAATCTAAACATCAGCATTTCAAATGACTATAGCACAACTACATTCACAGGCTATTTTATGTTTATAAGCACGGAAAATGGTAAATGTTTCAACTTTCAACTATTTACAAACATTAAAACCCGAAACCATGCCTGGGAAGAGAAGTGATTCATTCAAGTCATGCAGCTATGCAGTGTAGTGATACATTGTTGGATTCCATCCCAATATATTTTGTCCTAACCATACCTTCACGTCTTCAACTAGACGTAAAATTGAAAAAGAAAAAATGATAAGAGCAAAAGAATTCAATAAATCCTACAATTTCAAAATTCTACAGGAGTAAAAATAGAAAAACATTACACTGACGGTGCATCAGAAAAGACCTCGTTGAGCATGTCATCCTCACAGCCAGCAACATGGAACAGCTCCCCATCTTTTTCTTCTTCATTTGAGAAATCCCGTCTTTCAAGCTTGGCATGAGCTGCAATGAATATCATCTTTTGAGCCCTTTCGAGGCCCACCCTGGAGTGCTTATGCATACAAACCCATTTCATAGAAGACCAATTGCATTTGAATCCACAAGAAGTAGCATGGAGAAAAATAAGCCTGACAGCAACCTTGCCTAAAATTTTATACTCACTTAGGCAAGTTTCCCACACTAATCTGCTGCCTTGCGGATTTGCAATTTTCATCTTTCCAGACAAGGGATCCCTCTGTTTAACCTGAACAGCCTGAGCATAAAGTGGATCTAGCCCTTCTGATCTCCATTTCATAAGCTCCATTAAGGCAACATGAGCTTCTTCCCTGGAAACCAGTCGGGTTATAAGCTTGTCCACATCCTTCTCTTGCTCACGAGTCAAGTACTTGAATGGAGGAAGGTATTTTCCATGTGTGTCCCTCATCAAGTAAAGTGGGTCAAGAATAAACGCAGCAGACCATGCTGGGTGGTAGTTTTTTCTGAATCTCTTTTCAACTATTTTCTCAACATGTCCATCAACAATGTTGAATCTGGCAGCCCAATCCTTCACTTTTGCTTTTAAGTCGTCCCAAAGAGGGAGGCACTTCCCTATCAAAGGCCGCTCCACCTCAATCTCATGAGCCATCCCTCTGATGAGCTTCGTCAGTGAATAAACTGACTCCAATTCATTCCAAAATCCCTCATTTTGAATCATCCCAGCAACTTCCCCAGCAACAGAATCCTCCACACTCATCACCTTAAATGACTCATCCAAGACAACCATCTGAAGCACACGAGCACAGCTCAATATATCCTCCAGCATCACGTAAATAGGCATCTTCGTACATTCACATCTACTGGAAGGAACTCGAAGCAACCCAGCATGCTCAAGCTCCTGCATCCTGTACTTTTGGAAGCTACTCCTAACTTGAGATTCATTATTTACAAAATTCGCAAGCTTCATGCAATTTTCAGTAACAGTCCTGAAAAGTTGAAGCTCCTTGCAAAAATCCTTGATCAAACTATGTAACCCCTGAACCTGACATGAGAGATTCACCATCCATTGATACTGAACCTCCAAATTCCTCAATGCTTTGGCCTTATACTTATCTGCAACTATCCCTACACATCTCTGCAAAGCACTCCCACATATGCTCATCACTGCCTCCCATATAATCTCCTCTGCATACTTTGAAGACACCGACCCTCCTGTTACTACAGCTTTTTGATACAAACTAGTTCCATTTGGAAGATTAATGCTAAATTTTACCAAATTATCTTCTCCACTACAACAATTCTTGTTCTTCCAGCCATTACAAGCAACTTGAAAGAACATAGCGTCTCCAATTCTAGCTTCCACTTCAGTCTTTGCCACGTGAAACCTGTTCTCCAGCCTAGCACCAGACAAGTCCCTTCTTGACAAAGAAGGCAAGCCAACTTGATGAAGAAAAGCTCGAAATTTGGGGTGGTCGAGGCTTGAAAACGAGACAGACCCGCAAGCCTCATAGAACCAATCAGCCAATAATTCAAGAGCAGAATCAATTTGGTCCTTGCTTAGGGAAGGACCAGGCGAAGCTTTTGGGCTTTTAAGCTTCTTAATACTGTCTTCCAACATTGCTAATGCACCCAAATCCTCTTTTCCACCAGATAACACCAAATGCTGCTGTTGAGTTAACCCAGCATTAGAATAACCGAGTTCGTTACAAAAACGAGTGGACTCAACTATAGCTAGTGAAGTTAAAGGGGTAACCATGTGAGAGGTTCGCTTTCGATGATTATGCGAAGGAGGAGAAGGCAAAGACGATATAGGCAAAGGAGAAACGGCGGAATTGGGCCTCAAAACAGAATTGAAATTGGGGCAAGTCCCTCTTTTAAGATGTTCAGAGGCGGTTCTGGATGGGTTAGAGGCAGAGAAAACAGCATCGCATAAAGAACACTTGAGTTTGACTGCTTTTGGAAGATTTGTGTCTGCGTTTCTGATAAGAATAGGCTCTAAATGCGCCCAGTACCATGCTCCTTTACCCATTATTGCTTTGGTTCTAATCGCAACCAACCCTTCATATCTCTTATTCACAGCTCTGGTTGCTGTGTCCTCTGGTATAGAAGAAGAAGGGTCAGTAGGCGTTGAACTCGTGGAAGCCATTAAAGTTAGTGGTCAGTGCGCATACGTATGTGTTTATCGGCAATATTTCCGTTCATGCACCGTCAGCTCTTTCTATAATCCATGAGTTTGGCCGGAATTTCATGGCGGAGGAGGCGGGGCAGAGTGGTCGTTAGAAGAAAGCGAGGTTTTTGCGGGATGAAGTTGATGTTTGATAAAGAAAAGTGCGAGAAAGGGACAACAAAACAGTGACATATGTATTTACAAGTATTGAAAAATGCTATTATGTCTATGTGGGGTAGGATAATCAGAAATGAGAAATGGAGAGAATCCGTAGAATTTACAGTGAATATATATAGAAGTGTTGAAGAAAGTAATGATTTGTTTCGAGTGTTGGTGGCTGTGTGTGAAGGCTTATGGTTCTGGTTCTTCTCTGGTTTTCAGATCGGTTGCTGCACATCCAGACAGAGCTTAGCAGCAGCAGTAACCACCGAACGCCAAAAAAAAAAATATCGGCTCGTTTTATGGATATTAACATGTAGCATTTAAGGCCACGTTTCTTTCCCTCTAAATCATTTTATTTGGTTCTAGAATTATATTTTTGGATACGGGTAAAAAAAAAAACTCTGGATTTTACTTTTTTTTTTTTTTTTTTTTTTTTTATTAAGGTCTTTTACTTAAAAGAAATCTTTGAATTTTTAAACCCTCTGTTAAAAATTTTATTATCTTTATATTTAAAAATTATCTTTTAATCCTTTTTTTTAGTAAAAATTATTTTTTAATCCTTCAAAAATTTTATTTTTTTTCCTAATTATAATTGATTAAAATAAATTTTATTTATAAATAAAATAAATTATTATCTTATTGATATAAAATAAATTATTTTATTTATTTATTTATCTAACTTAATATTTTTTTCATATTATCAATTAATTTTTATTCACTTTGATATTAAAAAAAATAAAAATAAATATTTTATTAAAATTATATACTGAAAACCTCTAAATATTATAAAAATGATTAAGTTAGATTAATAAATTTAAAAAAAAACTGTCAAATTCAGTAAAAAATAATATGGATAAAATTATAGATAAATAATTTATTAACTAAGATAGAGAAAATATTAAAATTAAATTAAATTAAAAAAATACAACCACTATTTTAGTTTAGTTGTAAGGTAAAATTATTTTAAAACTAAGTTATGATTCGAATCAAACCAATAACACTAAAGTTGAAAAAATAAAAAATATATAATAATTAGTAATATATTATAAAATATTTTAAAAATAATAAAGAAATTATTATTTTAATAATATGAGACATTAATTTTTTTTAAATAAAAAATAATAATAATGAAATAAATATTAAATTTAATTTAATATATTTTTTTATTTGAATCACGTTCGAATAATTTGAAAGTGTTTTCATATAAAAAAAAATTAAAATTTATGAATTTTATTTTATATAAATAAATAAAATTTATTTATTTTTTATTAATTGAATAATAATTTATGTTATTTTATTTATAAATAAAATTTATTTTGTTTATAAATAAAATTTATTTTAATCAATTGTAATTAAAAAAAAAGTATAAAAAACTCTTAATGGATTAAAAATTAATTTTTACTGAGAAACGAGAGGTTAAAAAGTAATTTTTAAATAAAAAGAAGTTTTTTTTCCCTTATTCCTTATATTTTATCAAATATAAAATTAAATATATTTTTTGCTTTTAACAAAATTATTTGTTTGTTTGCTGTTTATGTGTGATAGCTAAAACAATTATCCAAATATACTAAAGTATAGTTTAAACATATACATATAGAGAGAGAGAGATTGTACAACAAATTTATAGATTTATAGTTGATTTTTTACTTTCTATATTAAAAAAATAAAATATAAATATGAATATACTTAAGAACATTTTTAATAGTGCTTTTTATCTTAAAATATCTTTTATTTAAATAAAAAATATTTTAATTAATTTTTAAATATAAAGAGAAAATTTTTTATGTATAATAATTTCTTTAATTAAATAGATGAAAAAATTAATAAATAATAATAAGTAAGAGAATTAATAAATAGAAAGTTGTAAAAGTTTTTAATTAAATTTAGAGTAAAGAGTGAAATTGGCTCTCTAAATATAAAAAATTAAATTATTTTTTATTTAAATTTAAATAATAAATAAATTATTAAATTTTTATTTCCTTATATTAATTCTTTATTACAGAAAATTTATACATATAAACGGCTGGATGGAGAAATTATAAGGTTTTTTTTTTATTTTATTTTTTTATTTTTTTATCTCCAATTGAAAATACTTTTTATGGTCAATCTATTCATTTTTTTTGGTCTCTTTATATATTTATTTTTTATTTTTTTTATTTTGCACTAGTATCATTTCTGACACATCATATTATTATGTGGAGTTTTCATTGGATTAAAAATAATTTATTTACAAATTTCTCATTTATGATTAATTGATAACATTAACTAGCTTTTTATTTTTATAAATAATATGATAATTATGTAATTGAGAGATATAATATAATTAGATTGCTTAGGAGAGTATAAATGAACTTTTTTTTGGTTAATTAATTTTAATTTATTTGATTAATTTTTGTGACTAAATTTTTAATTTTATTACGAAACTTCTAAAATATCTTAAAATTATTTAATAAAAAATAAATTATCTCAATTTACTTTGATTTAACCTACAAAATTGATTGGCCTTTTTTCATAGGAGTCGAAATCGGGAGATATTTCGCAAGGGCTAGGTTTACATCCTTCAATCCAACATATGATGGCAGAGAGGAAACTTTCAGCAAATGGTAATTAGTTTTAACTTTGAATGGAGTCTTTTCAAAGAGAAATTTTGATGCCAGGTAATTTCCCCCTACCAAATATGAGCCTTCCTTTGGATGTTGATATTTCCTCCAGTTCTAAAAATTACTTTAAAAATCAAAATTTTCATATTCCATCCTATCAAAGAGCCATTGAAAATAGACAATTCGAGAGTAAGAAATTTCATTTATAAAATTAAAAATAATAAAATTAATATTATATAATTAAAAAAATATAAATTTTATTATATAATTTGATATTTATCATCTATATAATTAAAAATAAATATAATACATATATAACTAAAATAAATAATAAAATAACTATATAATTAAATATATAACTAAAATAACTATATAATTAAATATTTATTATTTACAAGAAAATTTTTATTAATAAATCTAATTAAATGACTAGATTGCTAAATTAAAATTAATAAATAAGTAAAATTTAATTAATTTAATTTAGCTAAATAAAAATATTTTTATTTAGTTAAATTAGTCAATGTTAGACTTTTAATTGAATTTAATCAGAAAAATATTTTTATTAGTATTATAATTAATATTACATATTATAATAATTTGAGTTTCTATTAATTTAGTTAATTTTAATATTTTTATTTTATAATTTAATATATTTACTTATTTATATATATAAAAATAACTTGTGTTTGTTTTAATGGTATTTCATTTAAAAAAAATTCAAATTGAAAATGAAGTACCCAATCAATTTACCACTCAATCAATTATGATTTTTCATATTTGGTTCAAATTTAACAACCATGTTAAAAACTAATGAATTATGATGTTTCCTATCAGATTGTCTATATAAGGACTACAGTTTTAGAATCCCTTTATATAAATAAAAAAAAGATAATGAGTGAAAATTTAATGAAAATGAACATAATATAATCAACATAATATCGAAATATAATTTAATAATAAATATATATTTTTATATACAATAAACTCAAAATTGATTTCCGACTCAATATTAAAAAAATATATTTTATATCTATTTTTTTTAATATAACTAATCCATGTAGAGAATAAATATGATGGCACAATTGAAGATAAAAAGCGCGCACATACACACAAATGAAAATGTAACAATTTAGTTATCTACTACTCATTAATCTAGGATTAATTACTAAATCATAATCACAATTTTCAAACATAAAAAATATATATATATTTAAAAGTAACAAATTATCATTATTTAATTTTTCATCTATTAAAATAGACATTCCAATGTGAGTTACTAATATCTAAATCATACTTTAACACTCGGTCAAATAGTTAAGAGTATGTAATTAAGGTGAATTTATCAATATATCTTGCATTCATTTTGCAAAATAATCCATCGATGAAAATAAATGAGTAATACATATAGCTTCAAATGTTTACTATAAATTATAAATGCACCAAATTAACAATTTACATGGGATGATTCTTAAGTTTAACAGTTAATTCAATAGAGTGTTTATATATATATTTGTATAAATATTAGTTAAGTAGTAGAGATCAAAGAAAAATAGAAGGAATGTCTATTTTTCAATTCCATTATTATTATAATGTGTTTTTTATTTTTTTACAGAATGCATTATAATAGCTAAAAAAGGGTTGAAAGTAAATTCAAAATTACATAAACTTAAAAGTGAAATCACATCTTTTTTTTTTTATTTCATATGTAATGGAGATTTAAACTCTTAGTTGATTCTAAAATTTTTTTAACATATATTGCTAATTATAATGATTCTACATAATTTATAAACCATTTCAGGTGAGTACATAATTGATTTAATTATTAATCTAATCATAGCAATTCACTCATATATTATTTTTAACACATACTTTTAATAATTTAAATTAAAAAAAGCTATCATATTAATTACGGGCCTTAATGAATTATCTCTAAGCATAAACTCTAATTTAATTTTATAAGGATAATTAAGTTTGTATTTTTACAGTGAGAAGTTGGTTAAAAATTTTATCAACTATGTAAAAAAAAGTCATTTTGCAGTGAAAAGTCCATTAAAAATTATATTGTCTATGTGAATTTTTTTTTTCCAGTGTTACTGACTTTTTAAATTCGCGGGTTAGATTGCTGCTTTATTGTTTTCTAGCTTTCTTTTCAGTGTCTAAAATATAAAAATTATTTATTATTTCTTAATATCTCTTTTTTAAAGAGAGATTTAAAAATTCTATTTTTTTTTTTAAAACCTTCTCTTGCTCTCTTGCTTGACTGTGTGGAGCTTTTCATTCACTGATTTTTTATTTTATTTTTACTAACACATTTCTTTTTTCTAATGAATCTCCGTTATTCCTTTAGCATGCTTAATGAGTTGGCTTATTTCATTATGTAAGTTTTCAAACACAACCTTTTAGGATTTGAGTCGATATCGGGCCCTTCTATTTTTAACACAAATTCATAGGTTAAAAGACTCTTAAAATTTCAGGGTTGCGAATTCTTTTTTGTAAGAAAAAATTAATTGGTTCACCTATTTCGACGATCCCATCAATAAATTATTTCTTCTTAAAAGCATGCACAATATGTTAGAAAAAGGTTAATTCTTTTTAAATATAATATTTTTCAAAAAAAAGAAAATCTACAAGATTAAAACTCCAAGTAGAGTCCATCAAATATTTTGTCCTAATATTGAATACTATGTAAATATAGGATATTGGTATTCTAAGAATTCTATGGCTTGAATTAGTTCAATATATTTTTTAACAATAAGGTATAATTTATCCTAAATTCTTCTTCTTTATTTTTATTTTTTTCATAATATTAAAAATTATATCAAAATATTTAGGAGTGATTTCTCATTTTTCAAATCGTAAAATATCTTATTTCGTAATATACTGTTTTAAATATTAATGAATTCTTTTTAAAAAATCTCATCCATAAAATTGATGACTTAGTCATAATAATAATTTTTCAAAAATTTTGAAGAGAAAATTTGAAACCATCAAAAAATGTTGAGAAAAAAAAATTCTAAATAAGGCCTTTGGAATTACTTTAATATAAAGTAAAGTTAAAGTTAAGGAAATTTAATGTTATAAATTAAAGTTCAAAAATCACAATGAAATCCAAGATAAGTTGAAGATCATTCGTGAAATTATCTCAAATAATAAGTGAATTTCATATGAAAACGTCAGGATTACATAAAAAATGGCAGGTATATGGACGCTTTTTTTTTATATATAAAAAAAGTATCCTTTGTTTAGACATGAAGAGGTGACATTTCAACCTAAAGCAAAAGTGGTCATGTCTAAGTCTAAAAGACTCCTAATTATAATTTTATTAATTATATACTATTTCATAAGGCCAACTTTATTTTATAATGTTTTTAGATTAGATGGATGCAACTTTTTTTCTTTTTGAAATTTGAGGTCTAAATTTCACAATATAAGCTAGTGATGACAAGATACTTAATTTTGTAGCAAACATTAATTCATTATTATGTTTAATTATATCAATACCAAATATCTTATACTACTATTTATTTATTCTTTAAGAATTCTAAACAACAAGAATTGTTTATCATCGTTTGTTAAATTGGGACATGTCATTAATGATGAATCAATTATTTCATTTTAGATTCATTGAACTTAATTAATTTTTGTTTAAAACATTAATTCAAATCATCTGTTTCCGTCTCATATATTATATCTCTTTCTATACATCGCATTATTTATTAAAAATTATTAATTATCAAAATATTTTGAAAAAAAAATATGTCACATAAAAAAATATATGAGAAAAAAAATTCGATATATAATAAGATAAAAAATTTCAACTACCAAAACATGGCTATAAAAAATTCCAATGCTAATAATTTATTCCAATCAAGTAATTCCGTACTAATGAAAAAAATTAGTTTTAATTTGGTATAATTATTTTTCTATATATTTGGTTCGATAATTGATTTTATATATAAACAATCAATATCAGCATCATTTCAAGCTATATTTAAGTGGGATTTGATAGACCTGAAGAGCTTGTGTACCTAATTATATGTTAATGTTTGTCTGCATTCAATTTAAATTTTAAAAATTTGAAACTTCGCCATCAAAATTGTGGAATTTTTTGAAATGTCTTTGATTGCCCTTTGTATTCAAAAATTGATTGCTTGCTTCCTAAGGGTTAGAAGGTACTGTGTGTGATTTGTTTTATATATTCTGGTGTTTTATGGTGGTTGATCTCCTTTTTAGGAGGCCAAGGACATTTTGAAATTTATGAGCATCTAGCAAAAACAAGTTTACAAATGATTAAGGTAATTTAGCTTTATGAGCCTCAAAACCTACCAAATTCATGTAATTATTGCAGACTATGCATAAGAGCAACACCCTTTATTAGTATCAGTGGGAAGATGATTTCGGTATAAAATATGGTTTTCAGATCCGATTCAGTATTTGAATCGGTAAAAGTAGATAACCTAATATCATATATTTAATAGGAGATTGAATCGGAATAAAACTAAAATTTTAAATAATATCATATATTTATTATTTATATATTAAAAATAAATATAATATACATATAACAAAAACTATATAATGATATAAATAAAAGAAAATGATAATATTATATCTCAATATAATAATTTTCAACATAAATTTTAATATATTAATATCCAACATAAATATAAAATAAATTTAATTATATATATATAATTATCATAGTTAAAAATATTTTCAACTTAATTTTAATATAATTAATTAATTAATGAAAAAATATATACATATATATTCATTTAATGATGTTGAAGTTTCATAACTAATACATATGCAATGATAGTTGAATTGGGTATTTAAATTAATTAATATGTTTTACTAAATATAATTATGAATTTTATTTATTATTTTATTTTTTTTGAATTCAATCTTAAAATTTATTTAAATTATGACATGTACTTATTTTTATATTAAAATGTGAATAGACATTTAAATTATTTTTATTATGCTCTTGTGTCTATAAATAGTAGTATTCATTTCATGTATATGACATAATAAAAGTTAATACTGCTATAATTTATATAGTTTATTTAGGTGATTTTCAATTTATAACACCAAAATGCAATTAACTTTAAATTATTTTACAGTTTATATCACATCAAACAGTAATTTCATCTCTAATTATAACTTTATTTTTAACATTATTTTTTACTCAAAAAAAAATATTCTTTTTTATCTATTTTATACAATTTATTATAATTCTCCACTATTTTATAATATTTCATTAATTACATATTTATTAAAAAAAGGCATTCTTCTATTGCTTATATTTTTGGTCAATATTTTAATAATATTGAAATATCCGAAACTGATATATCAAAATATTAAATTATTTATATTTTAATATGCGTTATGTTATTATATTAATATATATTTTGAATGTTTATAATAATTTTAATTAATATTATCAATGTTGATATTTTATATTAATATTTGTATTTAATATATAAACCAATCGAAACCTAATTTTAACAATTCGAGTCATAATCAAATTAATCGAGACTAAATTTAATCAATTTGAAATTTTATGATAATCAACCGAGACCTATAATTAAATTGAATATATAATATAATAATTGGTATAAATTAATTTATATTATTTCAAATTCTTATATTATATGTCCAAATTAATTAGTTTTCTTAAAATATGATTTTTTTTGCAAAAATTTAGGCAATATTAATTGTATTGTTTGTATTTAATTTGAATATTTATGTAAGAATTAATATATATATATATATTATATTTTTTTTTTGAAAATTACAATTTAAATATAATGAGATTTTTTTATAAATTAAAATTTTTAAAATTAGTTGTTTGTATAAATTAAAAACTATATAACAAAAATAAAAAAAAAAATAATGAGTTTATTTGTAAAATTTTGGTTTTAATTATAAGTTTTTTTATATATAAAAATTAAATAAAAAAAAAAGGAAAATGGTGTTGATGAACAGTAAAACATTAAATTTGATGTTTTATTATTCATCAGCACCATTTTGCAATACAAAATGGCGTCCCGTTGGACACTCAAATTTATTGCAAAATGACGTTATATATTATTTTGCAGTTCAGTTAGAGATAGTTTAAAATTAAAATAAAAAAATAAATTTATTTTTTTATATTTTTATAATGATTGAATGTTGAATGATAATATATTATTGTACTTAATTAATTAATAAATTATAATACAATAAAAATTAACTGATAAAAAAGCAACCCTTCAAATCTGTGAATGAGTCATTTGGGTTATAAGGTACTCGCCTGGACAAACGAAATTTTAATGAATTAAAAAAAAATATAAGTTTTATTTGTGATCAGATCTAATTTATGGACCAATTTCTAAAATTTTCTATTGAATCGATTTGATCAAACCGAATTTGACAACTATAGTATTGACATTAATGATTGAACTAATTGGCTAACCGTTGAGTATAAGTTATAGGTTTTTATTTGGCTTGATTTTAAGAAATTTTATTTTAATTTTAATATTTAATAATAATTTAATAGATTAATTTATTTTGATTTTTATTGAACAAATTAAATTAAAATATGTTCTATTAATTTAATAAAATTTAAGTTTAACTTATTGTTGCACTCAATTAAAAAAAATGATTTCCATAAATTTTTAATATTTTCTCATACCAACCATTACTTAAGTTATTTTAGAATTCAACACCATTGATGTTGTCTTATAAATAACAATTTTTTCTTGACCTTATTATGTCAATTATAATGGGGTGAAATGTGTCAACTTTCCATATGTAATGTCTCAATATTCCAATTTTTCTGAAAATATATATACACATTGTATTTATATGTTTTATATATGATTTTGAGAAAACTTTTGTTTTCATAGAAACTTATTATTATTATTACTACACAATATTAATATTTTTCTCACACATATAAAAAACAATATATATGAGAAATATTTTAAAAGTAGATGCTAAAATTCGAATTTCACAAACTAAATGTATTAATTATTGACTTGTTTTTATTTTATGGGAAAGAGAAAATTCCTCTATAAAGAAAGTAATGAATAACAATTGTTTTTATCTCTAAAATGGTGAGTTCCATCATTAATATTAATAATTATTTAAGACAAAAAATAATGGTTAATTATTTACATATTGGTGCATGTGTTTCAATTACAAGACATTGTATTGTTTGATATATACAAATATTAATTTATGTGGGTGGGTATGGTGGAATTCAACTTCCAACTTTTGAAACCACATCTATCATATGATAAACACTTCACCTCTATTATTTTTTATTTTTTTTTTTCATATATTTGGACTTTACAACTAATTCAATTATATTTGCCAAAAGTCTTTTTTGCAACCAAAAGATATATACAAGGCAAGAGAAATCACATATTCAGGACCAGTTTCAAAACTGATGTAGGAACAATAATTAATTAATTGTTAATTCAAGAGTTTTGAATTGTGAAAGTGAATTATTATTGTTATTTTAGAGTTCTTTTTTTTTTTTAAATTTGTATTATTTTCAAGATATCATTAATTATTTTCTAATTTAGGGTATCAAATGATTTTAGAATGATATTGTTATTTGGAAATATTTTTTCCTTGTTGAAATTCAAGAGCTGAGATTTCTACAATCTTAATTAATATATGATTAACTTAATTCATCATTGCAGTGTTATTCTTTTAAAATGAAAAGTTTCCAATGAAACTCTCAATTTTTTTTAAGAATTTTTTTAATATTGATATTTAATTAGGGCGTTGAAAATTCCTCAAACCATAGATACATATAGGGGTGAGAACAAATCGGTATAGCCAAAAATTAAATAGAATTAAATTTAATTTAGTTTTTTCGATTTGATTAATTTTATAATTCGATTTAACTTGATTTAAATTATTGTATTTGATTTGATTCGATTCGATTTATATTAAAAATATAAAATAATCAAATCGATCAAAATATATATATCAAACCAACTGAATTACTAAACCGAAATATTTCGATTCAGTTTGATTCATTTAGTATTATAATAATATCAGTTCGGTCAATTAATTAAATTAATTCGATATAATTTTTAAAATTTTAAGTTTGATTAATTTGATTTTTTTAAAAATTAGTTTAATTTAAATCAAATCGATCAGATGCTTATCCTTATATATATATATATTAACATAAATTAAAAAAAAAAGTTTGAATTTCTTTAATACTTAAAAAAATGAGATTTATATTAATATTATACTTACAATCATTATTATTTTAAAATTAATAATTTTATTTCATATACTATTATTATCAAATAATACAAGATTTCAAAAAATTAAAGCATTTTATAATATAATAATTCAAAAAACTAAAATGCAGTTAGATTTTAAAATGTTAAAAATTAAAGTATAATATAATTTAAAATATTAAGAATGCAAATTCATAACTTTATAATTAATAATTAAAGCATTGATATATTAAAAAAATCGAATTAAAAATTTTAAAATTAGAAAGGTTAAAATGTATATTAAAGAAAATTTCAAGAGGGTCTTTCATAATTACTAAAAAAATAAATTATCAATTTGTTAGGGGGCCCCCGATTTTGGGCCGACTTGGGCCGAAAGTCGCCTGCATTACAAGTATGACCCAACCATGTCCAAATATATAAAGAATAGAAGCGATAGCCCCATTTTGTTTGATTATATAGGTTTTTTTACACGTGTCTTCCTCTTGCTAGGGTTCACGAACTTTCCGTAATATCGGGGTTGCTAACCAAAAGTAGATGTGAAAGCCAAACCGATTAAATCGGTCAAACCAAACCATAATTAATGACTTTATAAATTATTTAATTTGATTTGATTTAAAAATATAATAAACTAAAATTTTAATTTAACTTATAATTTTTTTTTTCGATTTCAAACCAAAAAGTTTTATATATATACATTTGATTTTATTTTACATATAATCACATATTTTTAATTTAATATTAATTTAAATATTTTAAAAAAATTATTCATAAAAATTAATTAAAGATAAATAAAAAATTTAATTATTAAGAAAAATATAAATTTTAAGAGTGTTAATTAATGAAATAGATAAATTTATCGTTATATATTAAATTATTTTTAAAATTTTTTTATCTCTATATTTTATATATTTTTTCCTAAATTTATAATAGAATAATAATAACTTATAAAAAATATTTTTTATTTAAAATCATTAAATCGATAAATCTAAAATGATTAAATTATATCAAATCAAATTTAACCCAAATTTAATTAAAATAATAATATAAAAATTTATCAAACCAAAAAATAATTTAATTTGATTTAATAACAACTCTTTAAACTAATCAAACCAAACCTATACCTTCCTAACCAAAACTTCAGACACAGGAAGGGTTTAAAAGAAAGAGCGAGATTTGCTAGGGTTTTAGTGAACTATGCTTTGAACTATTTTTTTTTTGTGGTCGAGAACGCAATGGGGTTTTGGGGTAAGTATTGCCATCATTTTTCTTGGTGGTCTCATTTGTAGTCTTTTGAACTTGCGATCGTTTTCCTTTGTTTTATGTGTTTTGTTACTGAGAAATCATGGGAAAATTGGAATTGAAAGTTGAACAAGTCTGTTATTAGATTTTCTGGGATGGATTATGGTGTTGAGTATTCTTTTTTATCTACGTGTTTGTTTTGAGTAGGAATTGAAGTGAAACCAGGCAAACCGCATCCTTACCACTCTGATAATGTGGACGGAAGGCTTTCTGTAACTCAGGTACCAATCCTTTTTTTATTTTGAGATTGTTGAATCTTCAACTAGAAGATGGATTTTAAAATTCCTTGATTTTTTCTTCGTGTTCTGAATGTGTTCATAATCATTAATTAGGTGATTATTTTAGAGATGAACTTGATGTGTTATTTTGGATTTTTAGCGTAATGGAGTGAGTTCCTTTCTGATAGAGGTAAAAGTTATAGGATTGATTCATCTGTTGACATTCATTTCAACATTCTGTTATCATTTAAGTTTAATTTGGTTATATGTTAAAGGGCTAGGAAATGTTTTCTGCTGCATTGTTGAAAATTCTGGACTGCCCATTCATACATGTTACTGTTAGATGTTTTTTCCTGTTCGCTTGGGTGCTATGCTGTGTCAATTTGGGAGGGAGGGGGGTGGTCTAGAATGTCGCAAATTTCTTGAGGAGCTAGTAATCACATTTTGTTCATTTGGATGATTGATTTTCATTGTGTTCACAACAAGTGACACATGCCACACTCATATGCATTAGGAGTATGATTTTGTTTAATATGGACTACCTGATATTTGACCCACATGAGTTGGACCTGTATTCTTGCCATTTGCTTTTGGATTTCTGAAAATTTTCTGAACCAGCTTAATTGACTTGGTCTATAGGAGATAAAATGTGGAATATATTATGAGCTATTTGAAGGATTGACATAAAATAACAAGTTAGTTTACCAGTTTACCTTCTCGTGAATAATACCTTACCTTTGCTTTGTGCTATGCTTTTGGATGGGCTGCACTTTGTTGTGATGAGTTTTCTTTTTTACAAATGCTTTATTGTTTCTCCTCCCTTTTGGGTTTCAGTTGGGCTCTAGAATTAATTGAGGTTTTAGACATCTGTATTAATTTCTTATTATATTACTCTGTTGGATTACATGAAATTGCACCTCACTTTTTTTGGTTGCTAATATTTTTTGCTGTCATGATTTAGGCAACTCTAGGACTTGGTTCCTCAACAGAGAGAAGCATCCTGCAGTGTTCTGTTGGGTGTAAAAGTCCGATTTTCTTATGTTCTTTGTTACCAGATAGAATTGAATCCTGCTCCTTGAATCTCGAATTCAAGGATGAATTAGTGGCCTTCTCAGTGATTGGTCCACGGAGCATTCATCTATCTGGTTACTTTATATCCGATGAAGGCGATCATCTCAGAGATGAATATGAATCGTATCCTTTAAATTTGCAGTTTTGCTTGTTTTATGTTATCTTTTCCCACTGTCCCAGCCCTATTTATTTGTTGTAATTATACTGAAGAAAAGGTGACATTATTTGATGAATCATTTTGTGGTTGCTTGTTCGTTCTTACTACAATCTTCAGTGATTATGGAGAGGACATTGCTGAGACAGACACAGAAGACTCAAGTGTTGATTATGATGATGATGATGATGAAGACGATGATGAATATGATTATGACTTGATTGACGATGATAATGTCAAGATGTTCACACATTCACCTGTCCCAAACAGTGGAGGTAAAATATAGTGTTTAACTCTTTATTAAACATGTGCGTGCATGCATACAATATTCTTTTCTTTTTTGCTGTTACTTTGTGGTTATAATTCTGAAGGAAGTTAACATGGCATACATGTATGATATACATTTTTATCTAGTTCCAGTTTGGTTACAAATCTGGACCTGATACAAGGGAATGTGTTGGTATATTGAAAGTTTTGGACAAAATGAAGCTACTATCTTTGAGCTAATTTGTAATTTTCTTGAAATTGGATAGACACCACGGCATCAGAACATTATAACAAATTTTAACAATTTTTTGGTTGCAAACTCATTTATTCAATTTAAAGGATCATTTGAACACCTGGGAAATTTTTTGTATATGTATAAATATTTGCTGCATGTTCTTACTATCAAGATTTAAAACTAAAATTACATGATTTTTAATGAAATAGTTTTTTAGGTTGCGATTTATAGTGGCAATTGACTGAAGATGTTTGCTTCTTATAAAATTTCCTTTGATTTTAGTTGTAATTGAGGAGATAGTGGATGACGAGAAACCTTCAATTGGAAATGGTCAGCCTGAACAATCAAAGAAGAAGAATAATCAATTAAGTAACCATGAGGAACAAAATAACTCCCAACGACAAATTGTAATCAAGAGGGCTACTGACATGTCTGTTTTGGAAAGTGAAGATGAAGATGGTTTTCCAATTTATGCCTCACAAAAAAGCAAAGGTGTTCAGGAACCCCAAGTGGAATTGGACCTTCAGAAAGGTAAGAGAGCAAAAGAAACCAAGAAGAAAGCAAGAGATGTCAATGATGTTGCTACAGGCAAAAAGAGAAGAGTTAAAAGTACTGACCAAGATGAACAACCAATAAGGTTTGTAGTCCTGTCCATTGGCATTATTGTTTTGAAAATTAACAGTTAAGAGGGTTTTTTTTTTCCCGCAGTTTCTTATTTTTATTGGTCCAGTATCTAGCAAACTTAGGGGGTATGTTGGTTGAATTATTATTAGGTCACACTTCCCACAATCAGGGAAACCTATAATATATTGGTTCATCAATACTATCAATTGAAGTGGTTCATGACTTTGGTGTCAGGAAAAAGAATAAGGATAAGCAGAAAGAGAAGAGTAAAGAGGTATCTATTGATGAAATGGATGACAATGAGAAGAATGATCTTTCCGAAAATGGAGTCCAGAATGAGGAGGTGAAGAAGCTGGATTCTCCTCACGATAATGAGCATGATCAGAGGTGGGAACTCCAATTTGTGACAGTACTTAAAAGTGCAAATATTTCATGAATTATTTAGCATGCCTGGAAGTTCATTTTTAGGAAAATTATATGCATTTACACAGTTAATGCAACAAGTATCAGATCAACACTTCTTAGCAACATGAGATTTTCCCCCCTCTATTATACTTCATCACACTTTTTAGCATGAATTTTTATATCTATAATTCAATGTAGCCCTCCTACTGAACAGATCTAAAGGTAAACAACAAAAACCTTGACAATGGGTTAGGGTTTTTACAAAGTTCAATCTCTCTCTCTCTCTCTCTCTCTCTCTCTCTCTCTCATGCACATACGTGCATGCTGTTTGTAAACACACAAATGCACGTGTACAAGCCAGTCAATGGACGCCTGTGTGTTAGGTTTATGCTAATATGATGTCTTATATTTACTTACCTAGCATGTTGCCAAAACCATTTGCAGGGGTCTTGACACCGATGCAGACAGTGTGCCTGGTGAAAATAACTCTGAGAAGAAAAAGAAGAAAAAGAAGAAGAACAAGAAGAAGAACCAAGATAGTGGTAGGGACATGAGCAAGGATCAAACTATTTCTGCTGTGGGAAATGAGGACAAATCCGCTCTGGAGTCCATGGATAAGCAATCTTCAGCCAAGTCTTCACAAATTAGAACTTTTTCCAATGGTTTTGTTATTGAGGAGCTAGCAATGGGCAAACCAGATGGTAAAAGAGCTTCTCGTGGATGTCAGGTAACCCTTTGCCCACTTATTTGGCAGTTGGGTAATCAGCCCATAAAGGAAACTTTCAGATTCACTTTCGTATGTTCTTATTTTATTTTATTTATTTTCTTCATATGATGTCAAATGGACTAACTATCAAAAAATTTAAATGAATCAGAATGGTTATGTATTACTTAATATATTACGGAAATGTTTTGAATGTGCTTTTGGCATGGCATGTTATGGAGTTGACTCAATCTCTGATCATTACTGGCTTCCTTCATCCAATGGTTTTCTATAGAGAAAAGATGCATGGATATTTTAATAGTTAATTCCATGGTCAAATGTATGCATTTACACGTATAAGAATTTACATGCTTAAAGGACCCAAGTTAACTGGAGTTTTCGTTATACATATAATTGATTAATTGAATTTGAACTAATTTTTTATTGAAAAGAATCTGTTATTGTGTTTCAGGTCAGTGTACACTACATTGGCAAACTAAAGAAGAATGGAAAAATATTTGATGCTAATGTGGGAAGGGCACCTTTCAAATTCCGGCTAGGTACTGAAATATTTGGATTGCTGATGTAGAAACTTGACTCATTTTTGTTAATGATAGTGATTATTTTGTTTTGTTCCTTCAGGAGTTGGACAAGTTATAAAAGGATGGGATGTTGGAGTTGAAGGTAACTATCTTGTTTATCGAGACTTCACTTTTTTCCCCAATTTATTCAGTATATTTACATGTTTTATGCATGTTGAATCGTCAGGGATGAGAATCGGTGACAAAAGAAGGCTCACGATTCCACCATCAATGGGGTAAGCAATTACTATCACTTCAACATAACTTTCCTTCTCTTGTGCTTCAGATAAATTTCTTGTATACCTTCAGCATCTTTAATTTTTTGGTACCACGCTACCACTATTGTTTTTTTTTTCCTTTATGATGTTATGAATTAATTGTCTTTTATTTGCCCATGGTGATGTTCCTTTATAAATAGGGATATCCAAGTTGTCTGAAACCTCATCTTAATCCTCTATTGCCTGCTAAAGCGCAATTGTAATGTACATTCTGATGCAGTTATGGAGATAAAGGAGCTGGTAAGGCGATTCCACCAAATTCATGGCTTGTGTTTGATGTTGAGCTGGTGAATGTTCGGTGATCAGCTACCTGCACTTCTTTCATTTCTCAAGTCTTGAATGGATTTGAAAACTCAGTTTCTAGAGACAAGTTTGTTTTACAATAGTACTAGTTCACCCCATTCAGGCATCTGAAATCAGAATTGTTAGATGGGTGTGAGCAGAAATTTTTGGGGAAAAAAACTAGCTGATTCTGATTCAGCTGAATGAAAATATCAATCTTATAGACTTCCACATTATGTTTTTCCTTCTGATATTGGCTTAGTAAAGATCTCACCAATTTGAACCCGAGGATACATGCTTTAATAGGGATAAACCATTCCATTTATTCTTTTAAACGAAATCAATTTCCCTTCCCATAGTGAACAGTTAGTGAATACTACCTTCAACAGAAGAGCATTGCAGGTCCTCTCTTTAATAGCCCTCTCTACTCGCTGCCATAAAGAAAGAAAAAATGTCAGTAGAATACTTATTTTAAAGTTTAATGGACTCGTTATACCAAGAAATTTAATCTCAACGGATTAATTATCTTAAACTTTAGGTCATCTCTTCACCTTGGGATTTGTGACAAGGAGATCATCACCAACAATCTGCACTTGCTCACCAATTTCAGCTGTCAACTTTGAGTAATGTAACCAATCATCTTGGTCAAAGGGATCTTCAATTGACACAATTGGATGATCAGCCACAAATGACTTGTAGACGTTCTTCAGACTCTCTCCTGATATCTTCTGTAATCCATCATTGTTCTGCAGCAGGAAGAAATTCATGGGCTCAGAGCCTTGGACTTTTAACATAACCCAATCATTCTCAGCAGATAGAAGATAGAGATGTTATAATCATGCAACTAAATTCAAGCCCCTGCTTACCTCTTCCTTGAAATTTAAGTCATAGGTCTGGTCTTTGTTGTTATAGGATTCTGAAGCAGCAACGTCCATCCCAATCTGACAGAAGATAAAAAAAATCAATAACATTATAAGAGGACACTATAAATAGATAAAGACCTCAGCTATCTGACATACCTTTCCAGTATACCCAGCTTTAGCAATGGCTGTCTTCAGCAATTCAAGGCCCTCTTTGTTTTCCTGCGAACGATATCATTACTGCAATAGATCAGTATGGATTTATCCAGTTATAACAAAAGAAGCACTAACCATGGCTCAACTATACCACCACTTGTCCAACTGTTCAGTTCACAACTTCACTTATGCAATTACTGGTACTGGCCTGCCACACGAAAAAAGTTATGAGCAAATACAGACCTGAATATTAGGGGCAAAGCCACCTTCATCTCCCACATTAGTGGCATCCTGTCCATACTTTTTCTTTATCACAGCCTGAAAATACATGCAAGAAATCACTCAATAAACCATATCATATGACAACCCAAAATACAAAATCAGATTGAAGGAGAGAAAACAACAAAAACACCTTCAGGTGATGATACACTTCCACACCCATCTTCAGGGCTTCCTTGAAAGATGATGCCCCAACAGGTCATGAATTCCTATTAGAGACAGAGAATCAACGGAGCCACCTATCTATCATTTATGTGAATTTTCCAATCAACAATACCTGTATTGCCAGTTTGTTGCCTGCACGGGAACCTCCATTGATAACATTGAAAGCAGGTACTGGCAGAACCAAAGTCTTGTTTCCAGCAAGATTTGCTATGTGCTGTAAGATAAGACGAGACAACATTGAACCTGTAAGAACTACAATTAAACAGCTAAAAAACACATCGTACCAGTATCAACGTATACCTGATAAAGGGGGATCCTCTTTAACTGCAGCACCTGCTTCGCAAACAGCAAGGGACACTGCAAATATGGCATTTATTCCGAGCTGGAATAATCAAGAAGGAGAAAAACCACGATTTATTATAAGAGAAAAATAAGACATTAACAGATCAAAACAATGCTGCCAAGTCTCAACATGCCTTGAGACCTTCTTTGCATAGATTCTCATTCACTGTTAATTATAATAACATGCCTGATTTTAGCCATGACATGTAAGACAATGTTAATGACGAGGGAGAGGATACCTTGCTAAAATTTGCTTGTCATGCAATGGATAGAAATACAATCTGCCAAATAGCAGTGAGGATGAAACGAGTTCAGTCCACAGGAGAGATAGCATACCAGCTGGATCAAGTTCAGTCGATAGCAAAAAAGCCTTTCACAACAGATCTGTACCTCCCCATGTACCAAACCAAAAGCTGAAAAAATAAGAAAGAAAGATTCAAGAACCCCCCAAACCAACTGGAAATAGTACTATTGCTGTGGAAACTAATCTTGAAGATGATTCATTTAATAAAGTCAAGTGCAAAGGAGGTCATTGCAGCCACCTCCAGGTCATCAAAATGTTGGCAGTGTTGAAAGCACATTAAAGCCACAGCTATGCTGTGAACATTTGGTCAGTCTTGAAAATGGTGGGTTAGCAAAGACGAGACTAAATGGGATACAAAATTTCACAAACATACTGTTGATCAAAGGAGTGAAAAGGAGAAGATGATTGATCGGGTTCAGGGGTATTTCTCCTTGTAGTTCTAACCATTTTCGATCCAAATGATTTTCTTCTTCTTTTTCTTTTAAGAATGATTTGATATTCTTGGAAAAAGGGTCTTCTCCAAAATTCTCTGCGTCGGTGTAGAAGCAGAAGACAGATATGGGAATATTGCACAGAAATCATCCAATATTTGTAAGCGAAGAAGAAGATGATGCCTGTAACGGAGACTCTACGTTCTCGATCCGGAGGAGTGCCAAGAACGACGATGTAGATTTAGGGCAAAATCAAATTACGTGGGAAGTGCAGTTTGGAAGTAACTGTTGGAATTCATGAAAGAGACTATATCCCACATTGGAAAAATATGACGGAGAAGAACAGATTATAACTATGAGTGGATAACCGATCACAGCATCCGAACCCAATATACAACAGTAGTGACTACATTAAATTCAAAAGACCAATGGACCAAATTCATTGGTCCCAAAATTTATAACAATAATTCCTTTAAACGTGGACTATGAGGATCCCCTTACACGTGGACTATGAGGATTGCATGATACTGGGAATCCGTCGCTGTGGGGTGTCGTCAATACGACACGTGGACACTAATGCCAACATGTCACATTAAATGTGTCAAGTCCTCCAACATGGCATAAAGTGACGTGGATCTGTTTGTGATGTGTATGACATTTGTCGATGTGGAGCTAGTGATGTTGAATTCAACATTGACGTGGACATTTGCATTTGTAGGGGAATGACGTGACTACAATAACACGTGGATGGTATGAGCCACAGAGAACACATGTCAAATATGGACAATGTGGCAAGTAGTGACATGGCAAACCGAATGATATGAACACAATGTCTTTATGTGGAACATAAAGACATGGCATATAATGCCAGACATGGAAACAATTTCTCCGATGTGATTTTAAGTGAATTGGATCAATTGATGACATGGTCTATTTGTGGCGTCTTCAACTCCATATGTGGACTACAATGCCAACATGTCACATGAACGTGTCAAGATCTGACAACTGGCACGTGGAGTTTGTTGCCCACATGGCATATAGCCTTAGTAGCTTAGGATGATGTGGACAATAATTATGTTATTTACATGGCGATTGATGATATGGAGGTATTTTATGATGTGGATATGAAAAGTGACCCATTAATCTCTCTCGGCCCAATTGAGCCCAATTTCTAACTGAATAAAATACAAAGTTGGCCCATTAAAATACATGATTGGGCCAGCTTGAGTCCAACAAAGAAATATGGTTGGCCCAATTTAAACCCAACAAATTGAGGAAGAACCCAACATTGACATGTGGAGCCCGCCTACATGTCATATAACCTTCGTGGCTACGTGGTAATATGTTAATGGTCCATCTCACAATTTAGCCACATCATCTCCTGCATCTACGTCATTAGATATGTCAGCAAAAAAGCCACATTGATATATGCCACATCAACATGAATCCACTTCATCAAGTTTGTGCCACGTAGGATAAGCTTCATACACTATGGCACATCAACAGGTGGAGCCACGTTTCTTGAAGATAGTAGTCCAAATTTCGTGCCACCTCATCACTTTGCCAATGTGGCTCTCAGCCACATCATCTCAGGTTGCTTTGTCACCACAAGTAGCCACGTCATCTACTGCATACATCATCATGACTTGCCACATCATCACATGATTGCCATGTCAGTTTTATCCACGTTGGATCACCAAGCGACACGTCTGCATTTGTCACGTCAACTTTCATCTCCACGTGTCCATGTCATTGATAACATCAGTTGCCTACCACGTTATATCATTGAGGTCAGGTGTCAGCACACTATATATCATCTCATACCTTTCGTAAAGTTGGGCCAGACTAAAAGTCCAAGTTTTTAAGGCCCAAATTTATTTTCAATTGTATTATTTTGCCAACGTTGGGCCCAAAAAGCCCAAATTCTTATAATAGGGCCCAAAATTATTTTCCTTTATATTATGCTGGCTAGCGTTGGGCCGATTTTGGGCCGCATCGTTACTCTTTTTCTGTCTCCCAAGTAATGGATCCTCTCTGATTCTTTCTTCAACTCGTATACAGAGACATAGAAGCTATGAGTTTCATTTGGTGGCCCTGGCAGTAATAGTTTATATTTTTATATTTTCAAAATTATAAATTCGTTGATTGAAAAACGTGTGGTAAATATGTTGGATAATTTGTGTATTATTGCTTATTTGTGTGATCTTTCTGTTTGACGTCCAATCAAATTGAGGATGATCTTTTTTGTTTAGAAGGCATTTTAGGCCAGAGAGAATACAATATTACTGTAAGAAAATTTCATTGTTCTATAAAATTGAATAAAGTTGCGCTAAAATCTATGGAATATGGATTTTTTTTTGTATAATTTTGGTTTTGTTGATATTCTTTGTTGCATGGCCTGTTTTTTCTGTTTACTTATATGGTAATTTTTGCATTGATGGTCGACCTTGTCTACTTACTATGTGCTATACTGAATTATGGGTCTTAAAATTAGTAAGATGATAAACAATCAAGTTAATCACTGGGAATGTCTGATCTTTACCCTTCTTGAAAAGCAAGATAGAAGCTTAGGTTTTTTTGGGGGTCTAACTTTTGAAGTTTGAAGGGTTGTTTTTGATATAATATCATTTCTCTAGTTCTATTTTAGCTTGTTGAAGATTGTTCCCTTTAAAACTGTTAATTCTGTATGTCATCTTACATGTTAGGTTTTATTTTATTTTTTTTGATGTTGTAGTGGGTATAGAACTTATGGAAAAAGGGATAGATTGTGGTGGTCAAACTTCTTAGAAGGGCTACTTTGTGACTTTTATTTATTTATTATTTCTTAGAAAAAGGATCAATTTATGATTTTTGTAGTAGTTGTTGTGAGCTTTTAGGTATGTTAGTACAAATTGGCATGCTTTTTTGCTGGATTTACAGTCCTTTCTAAATGGGATTTATAATTTTCTTTTTGTGACAGGTTTTTTCTAATGGGGAAAACAATTGAAGATTTGACTCAGTATAATGAGAAGCCAATGCAAGATGAAATGGATGATAAAGATGAGGCAGATGATGTGAAGTTATCTTAACCCTCACAGAACTCTGTATATGATTGAGATTGTCTCAATGATAAGCTCAAAGCATTAGCTGGCCTGAGAAAGTGAGGGGGATACATGAGCTTTCGTTGAAATTGATCAAGCTAAGCAAGAGGTGGATGTGAATGATGTCCTGACAGGAGAGCTAGCTTTCTACATATAGGCTTTGTCTGGTGGGGTTGGGGGTGGGGATGGGGAGCCAAGCAGGTTTTCAAGAAGCTCAATTCCATGATCCCCTTTTCTCAGGCTTCTTGACGGTGAAATCAGGAGGTGGTGCTTATCATGCCAAGACTGTGAAATCAAATGCTCACATGGAGAAAGTGAAGGGTTGGCTTTTGGTTGAGAAGAAAAACATTAAGGAGTCTGAGAAGAGAAGGAAGGCTAGAGAAGCCAAGAGACTTTCTTGGTTCAGTTATGCAGAAAAAGTTGGAGATAGAGGCAGGTAAGAAGGTGGAGGAAGCGAAAGCAGCAAGTTGGGTTTTCTTGGGGGTGAGAAAGATGGTGAAATGAATATGTCCCTTGAGTCTTTGAGGATTAAAGGCTTTTGAAAGGCCAAACAAGAAGAGACCATGGGTATCTCTCAGAGATCGATCTGGAGAAAAAGCCAAACAAGATTAGAAACATGGAAGCAAAAATAGACTAGCAAAGAAACAAATGAAAAGGGAAGCAAGGGGCTTTGGATGTGGAGGAAAGGTTTGAAGAAGCAGAAAACAGCTGATACCACTCACAATTTGAAAGGCATCAACAGAGAGACAGAGGTGTTGTGCTAGGAAATGAGAAAAGAAATAGGTGATATGTTAGCCATTGGTTTTGGTTTGTGCAAGATTTAGAATGAACTAATCCTGTTTCAACCGTGTCTTGAAGTTACATTGTTATATTTATTTACAAATTTACAATTGCTTTTTTGGAAGGGCTTGTGTTCGTAATAGCATTGAGGTCATCTTTGCAAGGTCTGTGCTATTGGCTTTTGCCATTTGGTTTTGAAGTAACACGTTTGTTGTTGCAATTCGACATGGTGTTTCCTATGCATCTGAAGTCTTATTCCAGTTTTTTTCCCCTAATAGATTCACATCCATAAGTATATATTTAACTGTGTCATTTTTTTTTTCTAAAAAGAAAAAAAGAAGAAACTGTGCCATTTCCTCTATTATCCAATCAAAGTCAAACTAGTCTATATATTTAGTGCTGTAGCCACAAAAGCTGTTTCAAGTTTCTTTCATCAATCATAGCTTATTTTAGACCTTTTTTGTTGGTCATGATGAACAAACCGAATTTTTAAATCAATATACCATTATTAACAAGATTATCAGTCATGTAAAAGTCAACCACAAATACCTATGAGGAATCCCAGGTCATCTGGTTTCAATGATTAATTATTATCTTTAATTAAGGATTAAGCTTATTAATTTCCTTTAATATTTATCCATGTATCATTTAAGAGCATCTTTAAGTTATATGCCTCGAACTCTCATTATAAAGAGTCAATACAAGAAAAATAAGAATCTAATGAGTTTTTTATTATTTAAATTTAAAATAGAGAGTAAATTTGATTCTTCATATTTAAATATTTAGTTTCAATTTTTATTTTAATTTTAATTAATAAATTTTATAATTTTTTATGCATATTATTTATTAATTTTTTCACTTGTTACTATTTATCAATTCTATCACCTATTAAATTACAGAGTCCATTAGATTTAAAAAGATTAATATTCTTCATATTTAAAAGTTAATTAAAATGCCTTTTATTTATATAAAAATGCTCTTTAAAATAAAGAACATCATTGGAGATGCTCTAGCCAAACTAAACAAAGGCTATATATAGTTAGAATTCACCATATCTTCTTCTTTAAAAAAAAAAATAAAAAAAAAAAAAGAAGAAGAAGAAGAGAAATTTTAAAGGGAAGAAAAAGAAAAGCAAATATTCAAAGGCCTGGTGATGTCAATGATAGAAAGGATACAAAATTGAGATGCTTCCATGTGAGGTTCTTGTTTGGTAAAATGGACTTTTTAATTAATTAACAATTAATGAAGAATAAGTCCCACATCTCATTTGGCTACAACCTTACCCCCCCCCCCCCCCAAAAAAAAAAGCATTCACGACATTTTCTTTTAAACATAAATGGATTAATCATTAATCATTAAAAATAAAAAGCTTATAATATGTTCTTTCTCATTAGCTTTCACACTAAACCTCATTAAATTCATATTATAGTCCTACACTTGTGCTCCAAAAGCTTCCTCTTCAATCTTTTCCCATCTACAATTCATACTCTAGTCCTATAGAAAAGAAGGCTTTGAAAATCTCTCCCCTATTCCTGTTTATATTGGCCCTTCTCTCTGCCAATACAACAGCTACAGTTACTCTCTTTTTTGTTGTTGACTTCTATTTATTTTCACAAATATGTTTGATTTTACATTGGAATTGATAACCCAGGCTGCTTCCAACTCTCTTCTCATCTTCTGCTTCTGCAATTTGATTATTGTCATGATCCTAATAAGATCAAAATCTAGTTCGAATTATTATCAAGAAAGTCAAATTTCTCTATCAAAAGTCAACATCCCATACACAAATGGGAAACAAGAAATAGTAGTGGCTGCAAATAAGCATTCACTTGATGGAAACAAAATGTTAATAAATGTTAGCCAAACATCAAATGTCCAGGAATCTGAAGCACACAATAACAGTGCCAGAGAAAATCTACCTGACAATGAAAATGATGAATTTCGAAGAAAAGTTGAAGAATTTATTGAAAAAGTCAATAGAAGATGGAAGGCAGAATCATCATGCTTAGTGTAGTAGTTTAAATTTTTAAAAAGAAAAAGTGACTTGGCTGGATTTTGTTTATTGTGTGATTAGAAAGTATAGATACGCTCTTGAGTCTTGACCATGAAATTCAGTCTCTTTTATTTGATTTTTTGTTGATATTTTACTTAATCATCAATAGAAGAGCTCCATAATTGACTTGATTTTGAAGATAACCTCTTAGATTCTTTTTTTTTTTCTATTTTATTTTTTAGAGAAATAGAGAAATATTATGTGCCTTGAATAATCAATTAATCAGTCAAAAAAAAGAAGCTTTGGAAAGATGTCGGATTGGGCTGAAAAGATATTTGTAAGAGACCCCAGCCAGCATGAGTAAAGCAGCGAAAGCCTCATTATGGGTTCTTCCTCTGCGTGGAGGAGGAAAGTGTAAAAGCAAAACTCATTTATGAGTCAGCACCGACTGTTTGCAGTTCCTCCTACAAACAATGATCTCATAATGGACACAATATGATTATAACTAAATCAGAAAGGAAATTGAATTATGGATAACTCATTTATATTTAAAATAGATAGGTATATTTATATGCTATTGAATTCATTTTATTTTCTAAATAATTTTATTAAAGAAAATATTCAGATAACTAACATCAGATAAACATTCCATTGAGCTAATCCTGATAATTTCACAATATTTTGATGAGTTTTGTGATGGATGTTGTCTTCATCATTTAAACTTTTTTCAAATCGTAATTAAGCACAACATAACAAACGGATATTGAGGGCCGTCTCCAAACCAAAAATCATTCTATGATATATTCCACAACTAGATAAAAAAAAAAAAATGTTCAGTGTCTTAAATTGTAAGAAATACAATTCATTACAAAAATATCATGCCTCTTTAAAATTTGTTCAGCAACAAAGCAGTTCATCAGAGGATTTGATACACCAGGTTTCATACATCTACAACAACACAAACACTACAAAATACACGATGACAACAGCCACAGAATGATCCTACCAACTGTGAGTCCTACCTAAATCTAGCAAACAAAACGTACACTTCTGGGTCAAAATCCATATGATGTTAAACCTTAACCTGTTTTCAATAGTAGCCAGTTTGTTTATATTTGTCTCTAACAAGGTTGAATACATGCCTAAATGCCGTTGTGTCTGCTGTAAAACAATTAAGTTACAACCAGCATATATAAAACGTCATTAGCTAGAAACCTCGCAGTTGGATAGGTCAGGACCTTTAGATTCATCTTCAGGTGAAGAAGATTTATTGTCAGAAGTGTTCCTAAAGGCCTGCATAGGGTTAAGAGAAGCCAAATGGTCTCCATGGAAAGATGAAGATGGTATGATAACTGGTTTCACTCCAGAAGCCGAATGGTTTCCATGGAAAGATGAAGATGGTAGGATAACTGGTTTCACTCCACTATATGCTCCTTTCATCTCTTCTGCAGAAAGAACATTTATAGGAGCAACAGCTGGAGTGATTTCAGTTTTCTGCTTCTTGTGTTTCTGCTCCTGCTGGTGACCTGGTAGAAAACTACCCAAGACGACCTAATGCATTCAAAAGAATTCATAAAGAATGCAGTTAAAGCAAGATAACTCATTGCAAATGCCTAAAAAAAATTGAAAGTTTGCATTGTACAGTGTTTACATTAAAGTGAAAAGGGAAAGGTGGGAATTTTCATTTAAAGACTTCAGTTCTAGAAGTTTTATCATAATAAATACCACCTAACAACCTTAAATCTTTTTGTACTTTCCTTTTTCTCTCCTAGAAGTTGTAACAAAATGGTATACCTGCACCGGCCCAGCAGCTACCAACAGACCAGCAAGTCCACCACCCACAACACGACCATCTGGACCTGCCAAAGAGACACTCATCCCACCAGATCTACTCTTTGTTCCTCCACTATCAGTTGGCATAAATGAACCAGATAAGTTAAGTATCTCAAAACGACCCTGAGGAAAAGGGTAAAAAAAGGAAGGAAATATCAGATGACATCATATGCAAAAAGGATGGTAGAAGAGAAATAAAAAGTTGCTTAAGCAATATATCAGAAAAAGTACACACACATTTCTATTAGATGGCTGCACAGTGCTAGTCTTTGCTAGTCTTTCTCATTTAACCCACATCAAACAGGTACTCAATGTAACAAGATATAACTCAAAATTCCAAACCCAATTCAAGAAACAAGTACAAAGCACGATACAAAATTCTCATCATCCCTTCAAATGACAGAGTGACATCTAATTTTAAGGTTCTGATCGACTAGCATGCTATCATACCACTTAGGAGTGAATAACAATAACATGTTTTCTTTGCCACTGTTTTTCACAGGGCTCCCATCATGCATTTTGTCAACTGAAGCAGGAGGGGAAAAAAATTAAAAAGAAAGGGAAGAGTAAAGACTTATTGTTGTGCAGACCAACCATACTGCCTAAAAGAAGTGCATCTTCCACAATTGCTCTTGCAGAAAATTCATTTATATTTAAAATTGGTTTGCAACTCAGTTATATAAAGTTATATTGAAAATGGATTCAGGGCCATACCTCATATGTTAGAGTACCACCAGAAGAAGTAGGTTGACGAAGTGTAACATTTGAGATTGTACCATTTGCAGAAAGAATGCAGATAGCACGAGCTCCTTGTTGAGAAAATGACATGACCTTCATTGTAACATCCTATAACAAAAAGGAAACATAAGAAACACAAAGAGCCAGAAAAGAAAAATCAGAAAACATTCAGACAGCGCATTGAATCATCCTTCTTTAACTAACTATCAATAAAGGTAATGGCCCGATTCCAAGTAAGAAATAGATGGTAGAGGAATGGAAAATTCAACCCATGCCTCATGGGTTGTTGGTATATGATTCAATTGATAAGTTCATTTTTACTTGTAAAATCAACAACTGAAAGCAACTCCCTGATTTCTTTATACACAAACCATGCATTTTAACTATCCTGGGCCTCGAAAGTGCATTCAGAAGTTTCTAGTTAAACAAAAAAACGATACTTCAAACTAAATTGATATTAAATGCAACCTTATCAAATCATCCAGGGCATACCTCACCAGCATTAACTGTGATCACATGGGGCGTGAAATTTGCACCAACAAAGTATGCAATTCTCTCCCCTGCAAAAATTTCAAGAAATGAGTACAAGAATATGATGGAACTTAACAGTTCTGCAGTTGGATAACCATATCTAAGAAGCATACAAATGACTAGACTCAGCTCAACTAAACCACTACTCCAAACTAGTTGGGATTTATCACAAGGATTCTTTCGCTTAATTCAGTCATGTTTAGGTCAAAACTTTCAAGAAACATACAAAAAATATATCAAACTACTAGCATTAGGCTAATGATTCAACCACAAAGCTACAAAATAAATCAAACAAAAACAATCAGTTATTTGCATCTTGTAGGAATATAAAATATTTCACCAACCCCACCTCCCAAGTCAAGACACAATTGGGCATCTCATGTGACACGCACCCCTTTGGTGGGAGGTGCAACAGTTTTGCAACCTAATATTAAGTACAAACTTGGTGACCAATAATTATGCAAATAGAAGATATTAACCAAAACCATATAAAACAGACATGAAAAAGTATCAAATAAATGTTGCACAAATTTTTTCGAAGAGTTTAAACTTTTTGTACAATGATAGTGACACAAACAAATATAGCCTGCAGCTCTTTTGGCAGAACAATTGTCGCCATCTACCCTGATCCCACCCACCTAGGGCACCTTCATCTGGCTTTCTTTTCGGTACTTTTTACTGCCACACTGGAGTATTATTCTAAATTTATAAATATTCATTCCAAATTGAAGTTATCATTTAACCTTAAGCAACAGGGTTAACACGTATTTAATATAAATTACTAGCTTAAGACAGATCTAGATCCAGTCAACATAGTTGATAGCTTATTTTGCTTATCAAACAAACAGGCGACTTCAAAAAATATTCTCTCAGATTTTCTTGCTGTTCTATTTCTCCCTCGTAAAAGGCAAGATAGTACAGTATGATATGAAGAAAAAGATTCCTTCAGATCATAGTGTCATCATCAAGCACTATTCTTATTCACCTCTACCATTAATTCCAGATATGGGGAAAAAAAATCAGAACTAATGGTCCCACTCTCACTCTCACATCAAACCCAACAAATATACTCCAATATCCACTGCCAAAACCCAAATCAAAACCAAAACCATAAGATGAATCTAGATCCACTTCAGGTTTAACATAATCAACGAAGATTTAACAGTAGATTAAAATTAAAACACATAATCAGCCAGAACCAGCTCATTGATGAAGCAATAGATATTCAACTCATGATCCCAAATGGAACAGTAAAACATGAAAAACATGACCAATAGTAACTAAATTCCAAATTCAAAATTTATAATCTAATAGCTAAAATCAAGATAAAAAAGCATTTACCCGTGCTCTCATATTCATATTTATGTTGCTTCTTGACCGACTCTAAAGGCCGCCCTTTACCGCGTTTCCACGTGGAGAACTCTCCGGTGAGCGGAATAGACGAGGATATCGGCATCGGAGACAATGCCGACACCAAGGAGCCGTCAGGTCCATACTTCCTAGGCCTCCCTCTTTTCTTCTTGCCCTCCGTGCCTACGGTCACCAGCGAGGCTATCACTGTGGACCCACCGAACTGGTTAGGGTTAGGATTAGGGCTAGGGTTAGGGTTAGGATTAGGGTGAGGGTTAGGATTAGGATTAGGATTAGAATTATGATTAAGAATAGGATTGGGGTTAGGCATAGAATTTTCAGTTCTGGGGGCCACTCTGTAACACTCTGGAGCTTCATTTCCCTTCACTGTCACCCCTGAACTTATTCCCTCCTTTGCTTCCATTACTCATATATCACTTAAAACCCCTTAAACTCTAGAACCTAATAAACATAAAATCAGAACTTTTTGATGCTCAAATGTTAAAATTACAACAGCCAAATACAAAATTCTTTGAAAATCAAATTTTTATTTTGAGAATGAGCTCAAACCGACTAGTTGAGTTCCCAAAAAACAAAAAGCAAGAGTTCGCTTTGAAACCTCAAATATCAGAAACAAGATAGTACAGATTACAACAGTTGGGTGAGTTCCATGCCTTAAATCTCCGCCATTGCAGTAAATGCACAGAGTTTCAATGGCGACTTTATTCTGAAACTGAAAATTTTCATGAAGTTACAAAATAAAAAAAAAATCAGGGAAAAAATGTAAAAAAAAAAAAATTAAGTGATTGCAGAATTTCTTCAAGGGAAAAGAATTTAGGGTTTTGCAGGAAAAACGAAGGAGAAATAAATAAAGTAGGAAAATAAAAAATAAAAATAAAAAGGTATATATGTGATATAATATTGCAAATTTAATTAATAATCAATATTTTAATTGCAATATTCAAGTATAAATTTTAGTTAAGAAAATGGTTCAAGTCCGACTTGGAAATTTAATAAGTGGTAATAATAATAATAATATTTAATGGCGGAGCTAATAATATATATATATTAAAAAAAAAAAGTAATGAAATTTGGGTAAAGAAAAAGGCTTAATTCATATTTTAAAAATTCTCTTTAATTATTTAATTAAAGCTTAAAAAATACTACTAATTATAAAGCTGTAAAGCAAACATTGTAGCCATATAAAGTTGACTACACAAAATCTAAAATTAATTACCCTCTCATTTTGTAAAATCTACTTTTAATGCCATGGGAAACAGCTTGCTTTATACCCATATTTGCCCAAAACCAGTAAACTAAAACCTACCCAGAAACATTCCTAAAAAAAAAAAAAAAAAACTACCCAGAAACACAGGAACAGCAATGCAATAATTCCGCCGGATGGGTCGGAGTGTACGTCTCATGTTCGATTTATATATTTAAAAATTATTTAATATTAATTTTTAAAAATTAAATTTTAATTAATAAAAAAAAATAAAATTTCTTACTAATCAGACTAATTTTCATAATTAGCATATTTACTTTTAAAAACATCAATAATTTATAATAATTATAATGATTCATTGATTAATGTATATTTAATAATAAAAAATTAAAATTTTAAGTTAAATTAAATCACTTTAATACTCTATTTATATATTTTTTTAATTGTCTACTTTCTCTGTATATTACATCTTAAAACTAAATTTATACACGAGAATTAGTAATGTTTTACTGATAATATTTTACAATAATTTAAATATTATATTTTTAAAATAAATTTCATTATTTTTTAAAATTTAATTAAATAGTTAAATGGATGTATATTTTTTAAATTAATCTCATAAAAAAAATAATATTTTTATAGGGTTGTAAGTTTCTAGAGTCTTTTTTTACTTTCTAAAGTTGTATTTATATTCTTTCAAAAGAAATTTTTAATTATTTCTATTGAGTGGTAAGTTGATTTGGAAGTAGATGGATCTCCTGGTTTCAAGCAATTCCAAAAGTCCAAAGGTCCTTGTCAAGTTTGTGGATATCAATGGAATTAGCAGTCTTTGTAGTCCTATTCTCTTCAATTTGCAGCAGAAGCACTTTGTAAGAGTTGTTTCTTTCCTCTCCAGTGACAATGGGCAAAAAAAAGGAAGTGGAAACTGGTACATTCAATTTGCAATATTACCTTCTTGATAGCTGATGGCTTGATGCTGCCTACTTATGTCTAGAAACCACATTTGCTAATCATCCTCTAATAGGGGAAGTCAAGCTAGTACAACTGATGATTTAACATGTAACTTTGTACAAGTATATGAAAAGAGATTGGACAACAAACTAATGGGGTAAATTCAAAATTCAAGAAAGTTTTTACTTTATTTTGCATGATGTAAACAATACTATTCAATAACGCGATACGGCACGATATGATATTTTGATATATTAATTTTAAAAAAATTTAAATTTTGACACGTTGAGACACGTTTTAATATTAAATAATATTTTTAATATATACATTATATATTACCATTCATATTCATTAATTTTTAAAAAATCAAATAAAACAAACTATATCATCAATTTAACAATAAATATTTTCATCAATTCAATAATAATAATAAAAAAAAATAATGCTAGTAAAATCTAATATACACTACTAATAAAAATAATGCTTGTTAAATTTAGAAATAATTGACCCATCATCTACCTCTTTTTCCGAAACCAAAGGATCTGATTAATTTGGTTAAAAAATGCCATAGAAGAAATGCGATGCAAGAAGAAGAAGAAGAGAAAACAGGAAAAAAAAAATGAAGAAGAAGAAAAAGAAGAAACTTACCTGCATGAGAAACAAAGGCGAAGCGATGGAAGTAGAGCAAAACATCTCGCTGATTTTAGGGAATTGAATTAGGGATTTAAGGAAATTAAAGTATTTATAAAATTATTATTTCATATTATTTATACAATTGTCATTTGACCGTGTAACGTGTCGAAAATTATTGACTGCGTGTCAGACGTGTGTCGAGAGCATGTCGGTGTCGGACAAGTGTCGGACACCAACTCTCCCTTCTATTTAAAGTGTCCGTACTTTACAGCTTACAATACAACATGGTATCCTGACCAATCCCTAATCCATTACAAGTGATATTTCCCCTCCTAAAAGAATTTGAACACATATATGACTAGGCTACCCCTGATCCTAAAATAAATTAAATCTCATTGAACATATTATCTTTCCAGTTACGGAAGAACTGTCATGCAGGCTAGTGTGCAACGAAAAAGCAATAATCTTACGATGAAGAGCTTTGGTTACCCTCAAATTCTCTCCTAATTATTTCAAGCACAAATTCATTCCAGGTATCAACAGGACCTGGCATACACCAGTGTAAGCAATCCTGTGGAGGAGGCCTTCCATCTGGTCCGCGTTTTGTAATTTTGTTTGGATCAGGGCTTCTGTATGGACCTGGATGCCCATCATGGCGATAACCAAAAGCTTCAGTGATATCCATCAACCTCAATTTTGATTTATTTGTCACCTTCTTAATCGCATGATCAAAACCTATCACTTGTTTTTTGTGCATTATTTTTGTGAAGCCATTTTCCACTAATTCACCTGGCGCAAGAGGTTTTACCTTTCCAGTGCATGATCCCCCAGTATTCCAAGCTCCTCCTTCATAATGATCAGGTGAATAGGAGCGTACAATGGCCAGCCCACTGAAATTTGGATGGGTAACAAGGGATGTGAGAATTGTCTCTGTAGATATTCCAAATGCTTCAATATTGTTAATCTTCATTTTACGAGACTTGTTTGGCCACCACAGCTGTCCTCCCACAATTTCATTGTTCAAGATATAAATAGACTGCTTGGCAAACCAATGGCCAGAAGAAAGAACAATCACATCGAAACCTGGGATGTATTCCATGAAATCTTCATCAGGAGTATCCAGGTGAAGCTTTACAATGCCTTCAGGAGCAAAGTCAAAAGCTTTTGATGTTTTGTGAACAAGCCAAGAGGACCATATTCGCACAATCATAGTTGATGTTGACCTGAAGAAATATCGTTGCATTCTTCTGTTCCCACGGTTTTTTGGTATCTCAACCTGAATATATGTCAGAAATCTTTTATAACATCTCCAAGCATAGTAAGATTGAATAATCATCTGAACTGCATGAGTAACAACATCTCATTACACATAAGAAGCATTTCATTTCATAGGAATGATGATTAATCAAGTTAATCTAGAAATTTTGAAATGAAAAAGGCATTAAGTTTAACAATGGGAAAACCACAAGAAATTTGTAAAATCAAATAATATTGCAGCAAAATTGTTCCAATAACCACCTTTTGCCACACACTTGTCAAGAGAACTAAGAATTATTTTGTCAGTCAAATTGATAGATGTAATAAGTTCACATAAACGTAAAATTTGTAAATCAAGATGAACCCCACCCCGATATGGAGCAAAAAAAATTGCTAATGGAGCAATAACATCACAAGAAATGTTTATACTTGCCTGCCAGAGAAGGCACAACAGTGATTCCATCTGGTTTCGAGCAACAGAGTCGCCAATGAAAGCTAGGGTTTTCCCTCTCATCAATTCCAAAAACTTCTTGGCATCAAATCGTGGAAGTTCACATTGAGAGGGTTTCCAACGCCAATTCTCATACTCCTTGTCAGGTCTCCCATTCCCCTGGCAGTTCTGCATCTGTGTCAGGACAAGGCACGTGTTGTTTGTATATAGTGGTCCCAGTGAATCAAAGAACCAACTTCCATTATATAGATCACAACCTACCGGTTAACAAAAGAGAGGAAATTAAAATCTCAAAAGATAAAGAAACAGGAGGAAATAGAACCAGCATAAACTCAATAATTTATACACAAATAATTTCGTGCAATTTTTTAAACATTCTTTTGCATTCACAACCCAAATATTTTCTCAATCCAGTTCCATATCCCTAATGTTTAAGAATCAAAACCTTTGTGATGTGCAGGCTCTAAAGCTACAGAAAGTAAAACAAGGACATAATACATTGTTTTATTCTGCAGGCATTGCTGCCTCATGAAGTAGACAATTAAAGGATTGTATTTGATAAAACAACTCTAACTCACAGTTTGCCAAAATTTTAGCAGACTCCGGCAGAAAGGCATGTAACATAGAAAAGAAGAACGCATATGGTCCACCAAGGAAGATAGTACATAGAAAGTAAGCCTTCTTTTTATCACTAAAAAATATAGGTAGTCTACTTTCAAAATATATTACTAAGGCTACTTGATAGTGATAAGTTTACTACTTTTTAATGCTCTCCTCTGTTCCCACACCTGGCCTGGTTTCAAAACCAGGACTCAGGAATTCTCCTCGCATTTTGCAGGGATGTCAACTCTAATCGCTATTGAAATATCAAGTCTTTTAAAAATTTACCTAAACACAAACTAAATTTTTTTGGTAGAAAATGTAGGATCTCATTCTTAATAATAAAATGATGAATTGACCACAGATCTTCTAATCATGTGCTAGAGGGAAAAGGGAAAAAAAATTCCTCCTCTCAGCTTAAAGAACATATTATACTTTAATACTTGCTTCTCTCAAGAATTTGAAAAAGGAAAATATATTTAATAATGGAAACAAATCATCTCAACAATCTAATTTGACCCACCAAGTTAATAATTGGACGATCAATGTAGTAGTAGCGGGAAAGTCGATATATGGCAGTTGAGAGTAAAAAAAAAAATCATATCAGCAAATCACTATATAGAGACTCCAACATGTATGTACATATAATTAATCAGTTCATAAATTGCTAAAAAAAAATCCAACAAAAAAAGAAGCAAATTAAATATTACTATTAAGATAAGCAATCAATTTTATCTAAAGTAAAAGCTATGAAGCACAGACATTGACACGCGACACGTGATACGACACGACACGATACTCCGACATGTTAATTCTAAAAAAAATTTAGATTTCGACACGTTAAGACACGTTTGAATATTAAATAATATTTTTAATATATACACTATATATTATCATTCATATTCATTAATTTTTAAAAAATCAAATAAAACAAACTATATCATCAATTTAATAATAAATATTTTCATCAATTCAACAAAAAAA
>CANXYC011619899.1:0-11271 GCA_948193065.1 Aleurites moluccanus
CCTAAGGAAAGATAATTATATATTCTTCCTTAAGGTTTTGTAAGACAACTTGATGAATGATATGATGAACACCTCTTTCCTTTCAACTATTGTCCTTTCTCTCTCCTTTTAACTCTTTAATTTTTAAGTACTTGCACTTTAGTTTCTTCTCTTAAAAACTCTTTCTCCCTATTTTGCCGTTTCTTTGTGCTCTAATTTTATACATGAAGGAAGCCTCAAATTGACTTTCCGCCTTCTTCAATATTTTATATCTCAACGTAATCTAAAATCTTGAAGTAGACTTTGTTTCGGTTTGAAGCCATCTACTACCTCATTTTTACATCATAAGATTCTGACTTACTACAGCTCACTCCTAACCATTTGAGATTCACATCAAGAGACCTTGGCAATTTGATAGATGTGCCAAGCATGATGGAAGGAAAAATACATACACTTTCAAGATGAATGAGAAAGTGATCAATTTGACTCCATTGAGTCCTTCCCAAATTCACAAAGAAGTTGCAAGCAAGTCAAAGGTCAAAGAAGCATTGTTGTGTGACCAAGCTAGAGTTGAGAAGACATTAGCCAAGAATAAGGAGATTTTTATGCTACGTGTAGTTGAAGAAGCCACGAACAAGAATGATGAACCCCTTCCACCCAAGATGACTCCTCTTATGGAGGAATATGGGGATATCTTCCCTAGTGACCTACCACCTAGATTACCACCATTGAGGGGGATTGAGCATCACATTGATCTTATTCCCGATGCTGCATTACCTAATAGACTAGCTATAGGTGTAATCCGTAAGAAACTAAAGAGCTTCAAAAGCAAGTTGATGAGTTGATTATGAGGGGGTATATCCGGGAAAGCATGAGTCCATGCTCTATTTCGGCCCTTTTGATTCCCAAGAAGGATAGCACTTTCAGGATGTGTGTTGATAGTAGAGCCATCAACAATATTACTATCAAGTATAGGTATCCTATCCCTAGGTTGGATGATATGCTTGATGAACTTCATGGCTCCATCCTATTCTCCAAGATTGATTTAAGGAGTGGTTACCATCAAATCAGAATGCACGAAGAAGATGAGTGGAAGACAGCTTTCAATACCAAGGGAGGACTCTATGAATGGCTGGTTATGCCGTTTGGGTTATCCAATGCACCTAGTACCTTTATGAAACTTATGAATGAAGTACTCCATCCTTTCATTGGCCACTTTGTTGTTGTGTATTTTGATGATATAATTGTTTATAGTCAATCCTTAGATGACCATATACTGCATTTGAGACATGTGTTTAATGTGTTGAGAAAACAGAAATTGTATGCCAAGATTGAGAAGTGTGAGTTTATGGTTAGCCAAGTAGTTTTCTTTGGTTATGTAGTATCTCCTAATGGTATTGGTGTGGATGAGTCTAAGGTTGAGGCTGTTCGTAATTGGCCAACTCCAAAGACCATTCCTGAAGTCCGTTCTTTTCATGGACTAGCCTCTTTTTATAGGAGATTTGTAAGGGATTTTAGTAGTATCATGGCTCTCATAACTGATTGTATGAAGAAGGGCAGTTTTGAATGGGGGAATGAAGCTACTGAGGCTTTTGAGATTATAAAGGAGAGGTTGTGTAAGGCTCCTATCTTGGCCCTCCCTGATTTTGATGCGGTATTTGAAGTAGAGTGTGATGCTAGTGGTGTTGGTATTGGGACTGTCCTCACCCAATCCAAGAGACCAATAGCTTATTTTAATGAGAAATTAGCTAATGCTAAGAAGAACTACTCTACCTATGACTAAGAACTTTAACCTATGGTTAGAGCATTGGATCATTGGAGTCACTACCTATGGCCTAAGCAATTTATTCTTCATTCTGATCATCAAGCCTTAAAGTTTATGAATGGGCAGCACAAATTGAACACTAGGCATGCTAAATGGTTTGAGTTCCTTCAAACATTCTCTTTTGTGACTTACTTCAAACTAGGTAAATCTAATGTGGTAGCTGATGCGCTTTCTAAGAGGTATTCTATACTTTCTATTTTAGATGCTAGAGTACTTAGTTTTGAATTGATAAAGGAATATTATGAGCATGATGATGATTTTGGTCCTATTATTGCTAAATGTGTTAGAGGAGTTTTTTCTGAGTATGTATTTCATAATGGGTTTCTCTTCAAAGGAAACCAACTTTGCATCCCAAAGAGTTATTTTAGAGAGCTATTGGCTAGGGAAGCACATGGGGGAGGATTGGCCGGGCATTTTGGGATGAATAAGACCATGGAAATTCTCAAGGAACGCTTTTATTGGCCTAAAATGCAAGGGAATGTCCAAGCCTTGATTGCTCGGTATAGTGCTTGTCAACGTGCAAAGAGTCATTTCAAACTTCGATTATATCTTCCTCTACCGGTTCCTGAATCACCTTGGGAGGATCTTAGTATGAACTTCGTTGTGGCTCTCCCTCATACTCAATGGGGGAAGATTCTATTATGGTGGTTGTAGATCAGTTTTCCAAAATGGCTCACTTTGTTCCTTGTCATAAGGTTGATGATGCTATTATTGTTGCTGACTTATTTTTTAAGGAGATTGTTTGGTTACATGGTATTCCTAGGTCCATTGTTTTGAATCAGAATACAAAATTCTCGAGTCATTTTTGGAGATCTCTTTGGAGCAAACTTGGGACTAAGTTGGTGTTTTCTACTTCCCATCATCCTCAAACGGATGGGCAAACCGAGGTAACTAATAGAACATTAGGTTCTCTGCTCCGAACCTTTGTTAGCAAGAACTTGAGGGATTGGGATTTGAAGCTTGCCTTTGTTGAATTCACCTACAATCAGACCCCAAGCAAGACTACTACTCACTCCCCATTTGAAGTAGTCTATGGTATGAATCCTCTCATTCCTATTGATCTATCATCTTTGCCTCTAGATGTTATTATTCATAAAGAGCTAATGAAAAGATAATAGCTATGAGAAAATTATATGACCATATGAGAAAGAAAATTGAGAAAGCTAATGAAGCTTACAAGAGGAAGGCCAACAAGCATAGGAAGCCAACATCCTTTAAACCAGGAGATTTGGTTTGGGTTCATCTTAGAAAGGAGAGGTTTTCTAGTAAGAGGAAGAGCAAGCTAGCTCCGAGGGCTGATGGACCATTTGAAGTCATTGCAAGGGTGAATGACAATGCTTATAAGGTGGACTTGCCTAGTGACTATGGAGAAGCCTCGGCAACCTTCAATATTAGAGACTTATCACCCTATTTCGAAGACAACAACCTTGAAGATTTGAGGGCAAATTCTTCTCAACAAGGAGGGAATGATGTATCCCTAAGCCCAAGTCCAAGCCCAAGTTCCTCTACACTTGGCTTGGCCCAAGGTAAATCCTCAAGCCCATTTCCTATTGGTTCGGCCCATATGATATTGGAGTCCAACTACTTTGCTTGTGGGCTTAACTCATTGATGCAAGAAGAAACCAGCCCAACAGGATCTCTTACTTAACTTGTGGTCCCTATGATTAGTTGAAGATTCTGCCCAAAATAGCAAATTAATTATTATTACTGTAATAGTTTTATTTTTTTACTATTTCTGGTTAAAACATCTTTAAAGTAGCTTTAATTAATTTCTTAAGTTGTATTAGTTATTAATTAATTTTATTAAGCTACTTTAGTTTTTAGGGTTGTAAGAAACTATATATATATCCTCTTACCCAAAATGGAGAGGCAGCCCATGAAAGACAGAAAATTTTCTTACACTTTGCCTTTTTTTTGCATTTAATGCTTTGCTTTTTGTTACTTTATCTCTTTTCCAGAATTTCCTATTTATGCAATTAGTTTTTCTTACATGTTTTCTCATTTTGAATGTTATTTTCTATTAATGTCTTCCATTTGATTTTAACTTCAGATTATCATCTTTGAAATTTCTTTTCTCCTTCTTTTCCTTCTTCTTCTTTCAAATCTGAATCAATTCTCAAGAACACCAAAACTCCATTTTTCTCTCTCATCAAGAAATACTTCAGAATTCATCAAAACTTCAGGAATCAACTTTAAATAGTATAAAATAGCAACCACTTAAGTTCTAGCATGATTTGAATCCATCTTCACCAAAAAAAACCCCAAAATCCCAAAACCAATCTAATAGTAAATCTGTGTGCAACCTATCCTATTGCCCAAATATTTGATTTTTACAAATCACATCTATAATTTCTAAAACCTACTCCAAACCACTCCTAATACTCTAAATAGATGATCCATTAAATTTGGTTCCATTTGGAATTCATTTGCTACTCAAATTTGAAGATCAAATTTGTAAACCCTAATTGGCAAATTTGGGGATTTCTTCAATTTCGACTTGGGAATTCAAATTGATTAATCCAAGAGCTATTTTATTGATGGAAAACAACTTCTAAGGGGCTGGACTCCATCAAAAAGTGTATAATGAAACTCTAGGCTTAAGAATTGAAGATACTTGATTGAATTAAAGTTAGAACTTGTATAATTGCATGTGAATGGATACTAATATGTGTATAATTGATGTATAGATTCAAGAGAAATGGTGTAGATATGGACTATAAGTGAAGAAGACTAAGTGATATTATGACTATAGCTACAAGAGGTGAGTAATGGATACACTATTGTACTTGTATTGGCATCCTATGTGAATATTTGATTGATCGAACCTCCACTTATCATTGATCATCGAATTGATTCTTTATTTGAACCATATTGATCAAACTGTTTATGCATTGAATTTCATTGAACTATTGAGTTGAACCTTGAATTGTTCTATGTTGACCTAACCTAAAGAGTGAAATTGTTCATTGTTCAATTGACTTAATTATTATATAAGTAACCAACATGAGTTATAAGTGACGCTATTGACAGAACTACCTTATCTGATGAGGTAGGGAAAATTCATCAGCATTGTGCACAATGAGTGACAAAGCATGCTACCAGTATATGTAGCCTTTGCTTTACATTAATTAGTGGCCCAGCATTTATGTCATGCACTTTATTGCATCTTAATGACCATGTGTGCAATGATAATCTATTCAGTAATGATCATGAGTGCAATGATAGTCTATTCTTTGATTAAACTCTTTACTTCAATGTTCCCTTATACATTATTTAACGAATTGTAAACCATCCTTGTGAGCTAGCCTTGCTTACCTAGTCTCACAAGTATGGTAGTGTATTTATTGCTCACTGAGTTTTTATACTCACTATGTGGTTGTTTATCATTTTTGTTCAGGAGTAAGCTAGAGCAAGTGATTCTCAAGTCATTCTTTCTCCGAACTTGGGATTACAAGACTTAAATATAATTATTTCCTTTGAGAAGTCATGTGTAAACTCTTAGAGCTCCATGAATACACTTGGGGAAACTTAATATATATGAGTAAAGTTATAATTGAGATCATTTGAGAACTTGTGACTTTTATTCATATGAAATGATGAAATGTAAAATCGTATGAGAATTATTGTATGTGATAATTGATGAATGTGAATAAGTGGTTGAAGTAAAGTATAAGGAAGGTATAGAAGTGCTTACATGCAAGTTGTGATTCTGGGCTTTGATGTGAACTAATTTGGTAAATATTGGATATGTGATTTGAGGTTCTACGGGTATCGGCTGGTAGTCGTGTCCTATACCCTAGGACCATCATATCTCCAAAGTGGGGATGTGACAATCTCATTCACTGACCATGATCTGCATAAGGGAGGAGAAAACCATAACCATGCTCTATACATAACTGTGATGACTCAAAGGAAGACAGCCTCGATGGTTCTAATTAATAATGGGTCAGCCCTAAATGTGTGCCCACTAAAAGTGGCAAGTTGTTTGGGCTTAGAAGCCGCAAATTTCACCCCCTCCGATCAGATTGTGAGGGCATATGATAATACCAAAAGAGAGGTCCTTGGAGTAGCTACTCCTGATGTGATGATTGGACCTATAACTGCTCCCATTCCTTTCTAAGTAATCGATGTACATGCATGTTTCAATCTCCTCCTTGGAAGGCCATGGATTCATAATGTACAGGCAATCCCATCCTCCTTGCATCAAAAGCTTAAGATTCCTCATGGGACTGCTATTATCACTATCAAGGGTGACATACATGGGAGAAGTAAAGTTCCCAGTTTTGCTCCCATTCTGGGAATCCAACCCGAGCTAAATAATTTGCTATTATATGGTTTCTTCTTTGACACCGTTAAGTTTATTGAGTAAGAAGGAGGTAAAGAGTTAGTCCCTCTCGATTTTTATCCTTTCAATAACATAAATGTGGCTAACATCTTGAAAAAAATGAATTCTTTCCCTAGGTTAGGTCTTGGAAAGAACCAACAAGGAGTATCCACTTTCAAAGAAAGGCCAATAGCAAACCCACATTATGGGCTTGGCTATAAGCCCACCAAGGAGGACCTAAATGAGGTTGAATTAAGGGCCAAGAGGAGAGTTGAGGCTAAAAAGAAAGGTGAGACTTTTGATTGCCAGCTGTGTCCCTATTTCAAACTTTGAATGGGTATTTCATGAAAGAATGAGAGAATTTTCCTTATTGCAGTTTCTCTGAACCATGGTATTGTCCCATAACTAAGAAACTAATCTCGTGCTTTGAAATTCTCTTTGATGTCAGGCTCTGTTTAGAAGACTGTGAACCCAGATACTCCTTGGAGCAAGATTGGGAGGAAAATATGGAGGCTACTCTCTTTGAGCAATACCTCACAATTGGAAGTAAGGCAGAATCAGACCCTACCAAGCTCATCCAACCAACTCTGATTGCACCCAACAACTAGCATATTGAGAAGGTTCCTAACTTTGATGAAGTGTCCCTTTTCCAAGTCAAGTCTGAGCCCGAGTTAGAGTCAGATACAAAGTCTTTTTCTTTTTCTTCTTCTTTAGAGTCTGTGAAGGATCTTCCTAGTTCTTCTTTCAATTTTGATGTAATCCATGAGGATGGAACCTTTATTAGCAATAAAAGTTTTAAGTTCTCCTCTTATATCCTTATATCTTCCTTTCTCAATGAATCCAATTTAAATGAGGCATCAAAAGAAAAAGAAATAAATGATATAAAAAAAAGAACAAAGCAAGGAATCAATAAATATAGGCACTAATGATAAATTGAAAATCACATTCATTGCATCATCATTTTATGATAAGGTTTCTTTAGTCAAAGCAGTTCAAGAATTTTTAGATTGCTTCGCCTGGGAACTTAAAGACATGATGGGTATCGATCCAAGTATAGCAGTCCATAAGATTCCAACCTATGAAAATATGAAGCCTGTAAAGCAGAAACTATGGAGGATGAAGGCAAAATGGTTGCTAAAGATCAAAGAGGAAGTTGTCAAGTTCTTGAAGAATGGCTTTATTGAGCCCATCACTTATCCTTCATGGTTAGCCAACATAGTGCCTGTGCCCAAAAAAGATGGGAAGGTAAGGATGTGTGTGGATTATAGAGATCTGAATAAAGCCTGTCCAAAAGATGATTTTCCTTTGCCTCATATAGACTTCTTGGTTGACCGTATGGCCGGATCTAAAATAGTCTCCTTGACTGATTTATATGTGGGTTGTAATCAAATACAAGTTTATCCTCCTGATAAGAAAAAGACAGACAACCTTTTTTACTGAATGGGGCACCTATTGCTACAAGGTCATGCCTTTCGATTTAAAGAATGCAGGAGCAACATATCAGAGGATGGCTATAACTATCTTTCATGACATGATCCACAAGGATGTAGAAGTGTATGTCGATGACATGGTTATCAAGTCTGAAACAACAGAGGGTCATATAGATACATTAAGGCATTTCTTCCTTAGATTAAGATAGTACAGTCTAAAGTTGAATCCTGCCAAGTGTGTTTTTGGTGCATCTTCAGGAGTATTCTTAGGATACATGGTTAGCAAGAAAGGGATAGAAGTAGACCCAACCAAGTCAAAGTCCATTTTGGAGATGTCGGCTCCTAAAACTGTAATGTCCCACTTTTGGAATGCAATGGTCCTAGGATACGAGTTCACTTAAGGTTATCGAATAACCCATAGAACCCCACATCACATACCAAATAATTCTCATACTATATCAAATTCCCCAGAATCAGAACCTAAGAACCTAACACTTCAATACCTTTCTTTATACTTCATTTCCACCACTTAAATACATTGAGCAACTATCACAATCAATACTCATTTATAATGATACAAGCAAGGTCATTTCAAATGAACACATGGAATGCAAATACAAGTACAATAGTGTATCAATTACTCACCTTAGCTTATAACTTGTACATTTTTCTTTTCGTTTATCCTTAATTTTTTGCCTGATTTCTTATGGTACCCATCACGTCTCTTATTCATTCTTGACTCTAAATATCAATTAGTTTCAATTTAGATACTATTTAACATAAAATTACATTACTTATACTTATATTAAAGAAAATTCCTCAAATTTCCAATTTTTAGTTTTTTGCATATAAAGAACCTTTACTGGCAGCCTATGTTTCATTACTCATATCTCTCTCTACACTTATCCAATTGCTTCAATTCTTATTCCTACTTAAACTATACATATTAGGCTCTAACATATCGAAAGTTCACCTTATTCTCATTACTGCATAATTTATGGTGTAAATTTAAACTTAACCTTATAATCAGCCCTGCTGCCCTACAATCTGCCCTATAACTTTGACTTGGCAGATTATTTTCTTTTGCTAATAACTTAATCTATACTTAACTAATTACTATAATTCTTTTTCCTATTGAAAATAGACATATAATATTATAATATGTCCAAATTTCATAACATTTGGATCACTGCACAATTATTAGTGAATTTCCAAAGTTAAACTACTGCCTTAAGATCTCTATCCAAACAGACCTTGTTTCTATGCCTATAATTAATTTCGTGCTCATTCAATTACAAAACCATTTTACAGTCATTTAGATAACATATTATTGAATATCTTTCATGTTTAACACTTTCTATAATTCAGAATTTAAAGTCCTCATATCAATAAAAATCTGTAGCCTATGTTCTGTTTATCAGTCAATTTAGGCAGTCTATACTTATGGCTCAATATCTCATAAACCACAAATTCAATTGTGAGACCCTTTTATAAGATTATAGATAAGACATAAATTAACACTTTTTATGTTGAACACTTCTTCTAATTCTGTATCTATCATTATGTACAATAAAAAAACTGTAACATTTTTCAATAACCCTAATTCTGAATCAGTCTTTTTTTTTTACTTAATAATCTTTCTTCACTTCAAAATTTACAAATTACTTTTATAAAAATTTATTAACATATTATCTACGACTTTTATATTTTGGTCATCCTCAAATTCATTCAATTAAAATTTCAGAATACTAGTTACAAGTTACTGCCTTAAAATAGTTTTCAGAATCCACTTAAACCCTAGCTAATCTTCAACTTTTTAGCTGAAATAACTCAAATATTTACCAAATCAAACCATAGAACTCTTAAATTAACTAAAAACTGAAGTTTAGGAGATTTACCTTAAACTTGAACTGATGTATATTAAGGGTGCATTGGCATGTCCCTTCATGTTCAAATTTAAGAGATTATCATGTTGTTTCCAATTCCATCAAATCCTAAGCAAAATGTGAAGAAAATGTCCAAATATGCAAGCACAATCAATGATGTATTGCCTCTGACATCAACTCCAACCTCACCCAAAGAACACTCAAGTTTGGATCTCTCAAGCTTATGCATTGGACACAAAAGCCCAGCCCTTATCCTAAGAGAGAAGCTCATGATTTCAGCCCATGTCACAAGCCTATTTGAGCCATATCCATACACCTTTGGGCTCAATTTGATTAAGCAAGAAGAGGGAGCCCAATACCTCTCAACCCAAGCCTAATCCAGCCCATACATGAAGTGGTTAGAGAATGGATCTTTAAATTGGATTTTTGGGATGCTTAAAGGTTGCTTAGTGTCACGACCCGTTTTTGGATCACGACAGTCCTAGGATGCGAGAGATGCCAATGGCGACCGGCACCCGTATAACCCAGTATCACATGCATAATCTATAACCATCAATATATATTATTCATTTTACGCATTTACCTTTCATTCTGTTATTCTGTTATTCTTACTGTAATTTAATGCAGTTGGCTGTAACAATCATTATAACATATCATATTATCATTATATACCATAAAACATCATCACATACATATACATGTTCATATCCTAACTAACCCATACATACCTCATGGAGCAGCTAGAACATGAACACCAAAATACATAATATTTACATTAATCGATAGTAAGCAGAAATCCTCGGATGTCTGAAGATGGGATTTTGCAATCTACTCCTCTCCTGAAATGGTTAAACAGAGAAAATGGTGAGTATATAAGATACTCAGTGAATCTATATGCATCGCCAATAAAAATAATGGTAACAGATGGAATTATGATATCAATAGGTCAATGTGAACAATTTACAGAATCAATAACAGATGGTGACAGAATAGTCAATAGGCATATAATAAGTTCAGTATAATATGGAAGGACAGATAAAGGGTATGGACTATATGTAAACATACAGTCTCCAGTAGTATCAGTATATACTATATACGAACATACAGTCTCCAGTAATATCAGCATTAGTAAGCATAAGACTGATTAGGTCTTATGGCCAGGACCATAACCCTTCCTAGCTAGGGCATCAGTAATACAATGTGTACATCGCCGACAGTATGTACCCACTACCCTGTCGGAGCGGTAGCTCTGTCAAGCCATATTAGGGTCAATATAAGAATAAAATATATCAGTAGATACCATTATGCAACAATGGTATCACCAATATCAATAAACTCAATATCATTCAAATCAAGTATCAATTCAATCAATGGCATTGTAATATATGATATACATTCAATGATAATTGCTTTGGTAACAACAAAGGTATGGAACAAAGGTTGGCTAGACAATAGAAATCAGTAGGCCAATTGGCATTTAATATCACTGGCTATGATGGCATTCAAATGGTAGGCCTATGGAGGAAAATGTGATAGGCCTATGGAATTACAACTAGACAATTCATCAAACATATGGTGGGCACAAAAGGGCAAGCCATTAGGTTAAGGTTTGGAGCAAAGTTGGCATGCCCAATTAAACCAACAACAAATTCACATTGTAGGCAACACAATATGCAACAAATATACAATATTAAACAACGTCAAAAGGATCAAAATGGCATAAGAATTTCAAAGAAAAATCAAACAAAACCAAAGGTAATGAATAGTAAACATGGTTCGGCCAAAGTGGGGCATTTTCATATGGTTTCCAATTTCAATTCTAAGGTA